>JANZXP010000009.1:4187144-4207949 GCA_027576715.1 Erythroxylum flavicans
ATATCAATGAAGATAAGGATACTCCGATGATTCTTGGATGATCATTCTTAGCCAATGCACGTTTAATGATTGATGCCACTACTGCACTACCGAGTTACGAACCCTCCAACGCTCACAGTTGGACAACCAGAAGACCCAAAGCCACAACTAGAAGAGCGAAGATTTGATGGTTTAAATTTTTTTTTAGGTCTGTTGATTTTGTTTCGTTGATCTGTTCTCTTCTCTGTTGATTGGTGTTTCCAAAAATTGCTGGTAAACTGTAAACATAAATTACAATTTTGTGTGTGTTGTGGATTGGATTGAATTTGGATTTGTGTAATTATGTTGATGAATATGGGAGGCTGTCGGTGGGTGGAGGACTTGGAGGTTAAAGAAGTTGCTGCCACAGTTTTAGAATGGATTAGTGATTGTTTTGTTTTGGAATGAAATTGCTTATGGTGGATTTGTGTCATTGTGTGTATGGGAAATAAATTGGTTTGAATTTGATTTTGGAATGGAATTATTGAAGTTGAAAATTTGAAATTGTTGGATTGAAGGAAGAATATCGTGGGTTTTGTTATTTTGTTATGAATTTCTTATATGAAAATTAGAGTTAGAATTGAAAATGGAATTGTAAAATAGGGTTAGTATGTAATTAATTAATTATGTATTATGCAAAGATTATTAAAACTTAAAATTGAAAGTTGATAATTAACATTTAAACCTAAATGTAAAATTAATAATCAAATGTAAAATTAATAATCAAATTTAAAATTGATAATTAAATGTGAAATTGTAAAATTGATAATAAAATTTTGTAAATTGTAAAAACTTAAATCATTAATTGATACATTGTTAATATTTGTGAAATGATAATTTGTTTTTAATATTTGGTATTGAATTTACTCATTTAAGAAAAATTTGTTTGAGTATAAAGAAGTGATGCAATGAATGTTTGTTGTCAAATTGTGAAAATGTTGTAGACTTATAGGTTTTATATTAATTGTCATTATTATTTATTATTAAGATTTTTGAAAGCATGGTTGATGTAAACAATAAACTAGTAAAGGATACAGTACAACTGTGCAATATACCATGGACTATTTTGCAAATTTTAAAAATTTAGGGACTATTTCATAAATTTAAAAAATGACCCAAAACGGTATTCGGTACCGGTACAGTTCCATTCCATAACTCAATCCGGTACCGAGCCTGGTACGGTATTCATAACTTTGGTCACAACATATATTGTTTTCATTAAAACAAAGTGCCCAACATAGCTAAAAACATATCTGATTGTTAACAAAATGCAAAGCATAGCTAAAACCACATAAAAAAGATGTAGTCAACACCAACAGAAAAAACGACATAGTCTAACATCTGATTTTGATTTCAAAACACATTTAAAACGACGTAGTTTAATTGATATAGGTCTTCTTAACCTCCAGCTGAGTCAATTGACCCAATTCACGACTCATCGGATGCTCCATAAAACTAGACCAAAAAACACCATAAAACACTTTTGTTAAATGTAGAAACACTTCTAAAACACTTAATTGAAGATTTATATCTTTAATTTAAAGAAAAACATCCACAAACAACTCTATATATAAAGTTTTTTAATCTGTAATATTTTTTAGAATTTTAAAATTCTCCAAAAACTTCAACAAGGCAAAGGTTAACCTTGCTCTGATACCAAATATAAGCAAATTCTAACATATATTCAATAATAATATACATTAGAATAAGCAAATAAAATAAATGCGGAAGAAAACAAAATTATCTCCTGCCATTGTTGTTTGTTCTTAAAGAGCTGCATTTTTGGAATTCTTCTAATCTCTCAATTCCCAAATACAATGGTGTATGTTGACAGAAGAGAATAGAAGCTTAGGGACCTAAAGTCAGAGAAAAAGCCTTATATATGCTTCCATCAAGCACAATAACAGTTATCATAAAACCAGGATTTGAATACCCACTAAATGCATAACGTTTGGACCATTACTATAGCAAGAATCTGAAAGGTTCTCACAATTAATTCTCAAGAGTCTTCCATTTCGATTAATCTATTTGTCTTTGCTTCTAGTTGATTATGTTTACTTTTCAATCTATTTGTGATTTTCTTTAAAATCTTCACTCAACAAATTGGGATAGAATGTTTAAGATTGCATTTATTTTTATTTTTGTTTTTGTTCAAGGTTAATTTAAGTGGACCAATTTCACCTCCATTGGAGACGATCCTGGGTGATCACTACAACTACCTCGTATACTTGCGAGTAGGATAGCCTAGGTAATTTAGAACTTATTTGGGCATAATATTGCTCCAGATTACTTTGGAGTAGCTACAGAGGAAGAAAAGGTGATCCTTATCCTCCACTGCCATGTTACAAATTATGCAAGTATCATCCATATTATTGTGCCATTGGCTCTTTGTTTTAAGCCTGCTTTTGATCACAAGCCATATAATGAACAAGGGACATTGATATAACTATTTAAAAACAATTGTTAACAGAATGATTAGAGAATTGCCCATTCAGATTTAACCCCCCAGCTATAGCATCATTATTCTTAATATCAGTTAATCATAGGAAGTATTCCGAGAGTGATTGGAATCCTCTAAAATCTTCTTGCCATTCTCGATTCACAATCAGTGATGATACTTTAATATTCAGTGGCATTCGGTTCCTTAGTTGATGTAATTTAGAAATATGTACAATATGGTTTCTATCAAGCCAATTGTCGAACCATATCTATGGCTTTTGACCGTTACCAATTTTGTGTTTAATGTTAGGATATATGATCTCCCTCAACTTCATCATCTATTTAAAAATTGAAAAGCCATCCTTAGAGTAATTAGCTTGCCAGAAATTCATATATTTCAAGTAATATTCATGCATCTATTTGATCTATAATGCATTATGATTAGTATATAACCTCCATAGCCTCTTACACATTAATATTTTCTACATTGTGGTAATAAAAATGATCCCAAGGCCTCCATGTTTTTTAGGGATAGTTACTTCACTCCACTTAAGTCTTGCATTCTTAGAGTTTCCAATTTGGCCTGTCCATATGAATGCCTTCATTATTCTGTCCATCTCCTTTATGGCTCTCCTAGGCAAAACAATATATGCACTCCAATGAAGATGCAAACTATTGAGAACTGAAATGATGAGTGATATTCTCACAGCATAAGATAGGAATTTGTTTTGCCATGCCATCACTCTAGATTTGAGTCTTTCAATAAACAATAAGCAATCGTGGAACTTACGCTTGGAAACTGTGATGGGAACTCCCAGATAGTAGAAGGTAGTGGAGATATATTTGAGACCAATAATACGCCTTATTTCATCTAAATTGCTCACATCTGCTAAAATAGAGAGGCTGCTCTTATCGGTTACTAAATGTTCCTCAAATGGATCTAATATTCATCCTTTTGCTTGTGGATGGTTATGAACTCACCTTTTTTATTGTATTAAGTGTGTAAAGGCAAAAATAAGCAATGAATAAGAGAAGAAAATAAAAATCCCTAAAAATGAGCAAGATTTGGTAGTTAAAAAGAGAGTGAATTTGATGAAAAGTGATGGAAAATATTGAAATTCTAATGGGTTTCACTTGGAAAATCAATTTAGGTGATGAGTGTTTTGATGCGCCCCTTCGTGTGCCGAAGAAGTATTCAAAGTTTCAGTCCAATTAGTGGGTATGAGGTCAAGCTGGCTACGTGGCTATTTTACTCTTTCTGTTTTATTAATTTAGTGGGTAAGTTGTTATAGTGGTTCGTTATTACCCTTGGTCATGGACTAAGAATCAGGGGTAGTTATCTTGTCTTATTTGTATATAATCTCTGTTGAATTTAATGAAAGTATGCTAATTCTTATCCTAATTACCATGGTTTTGTTTTCGCCCTAAGCAGAATAAACAAACTCAGTAGCTTTGACTGAGACCTTATCATGTTTGAAGAAATTGCGAGAAAAATAAAAAGAAAGTTGAAAATGGTGATATAATGTAAATCCTTATATTTTAAAATTGTAGAATTATAGTATGTGACACTTTCATGGCATAGATTATGGATAATTCATGTAGAAATTTTTTAGACTCAGACCATAGAGCCTTTTAGAAAAAGTTCTCTAAATCCAACTAGTTAGTGATAATGTTCTCTAAAACTTCCTAGGTTGCCCAGCTTTGGTAGTATGATGTCTTAGAGGACTTTGTTGTTTCCTTCATTTGATTTGACTTAATTATTTCCTCCTTAAGGTCCTCCTCTTTTGGATCTTCTTCTTTAGGATCATTGCACTCTTCTTGAGTACCAATCTTTTCCTTCTTGATTTCCTAAAATAAAATAGTAAAGGAAAGAGTTCTCAATTTACACTCCTCCAATGGTTTCCTTACTTTACTCTCTTCTTTTTTCTTGGTGTTGCTCAACTCCTCACCCTTTAGGGTAATCTCCTTCACATATTCCTTAGAGTTAGGTCTAGCGTCATTAGGAAAATTTCCTTTTATTCTCTTTATGATTACCTTAGTTAGTTGACCTATCTAAACTTCGAGATTCATCATTGAAGCATCATGATTTTTGGAATTGAGAAGTTGTTGCTTGCATAAAATCTATTATCATATCTTTCAGAATGGATTACTTATCTTTATGCAAAGGCTGCTTAAAAACTTGGCAATGGCTCTCTTAGAGCTTGTTAATAATCCCAAAAGAAATTTGGATGATTTCTCTACCCTAAATTATGTGTTATTATATATATTGATTACTTTATCTTTAGAAGCTTCTAATATAATCCAATTTTTATGTTATTTCAACCTTAAGATTCCCTTTTTCTCTTACCCTTCCTAACTACTAATGATGGTTGTTAACAATCCTTTCTTTTATTAACTCCAGAGTAGCCTCTTAAGTCTTATTATTCAATATTCTACCCATTAAAGCATCTATATTCTACCTTATATGATCATCTAACCCATTATAAAACATTTAAGACTGTATTTATATGGGAAGGCCATAATGTACACACTTCCTTATTTGATCATTATATCTCTCTCACGTTTCATACAAGCCTTTAATGTTGAACTTCTGAAAGAAAGAGATATTGTTCCTTAGCTTTACTGCCTTAAATGGTGGAAGTATTTGGCAATAAATTTCTTTACTAGATGCCCCTAAGTGGTGATTGATATAACTGGTAATGCTTTAAGCCATTAATTATCATAATTCCTTAGTGTGAATGGAAACAACCTTGCCTAATGGTGTCTTTATCACCCTATTGATGTTAAATGTTTCGCTTATCTCTAAGAAGCTGGTGATAAGTGCATTGAGATCCTTATTAAGTAATACATCAAAATGTACATTTTATTGAAGAATTTAGATTACATTGGACTTAAATCTTGAACTAGTGTGCATTTATATCCAGCCTTATAATGCTTGATTTAGTTCCCAAGAGTAATAATTTGATATAATCCATCATTATTCTCCTTTGTTTTTCTATACTTTTAGGTTGTAATTCTGATGTATTTCTAAGTTTTTGATTGATCTTGTCTCTTAGATTTTGACATAAGATTCTCTCAAGTTCTAGATCTACTTCAATAAATATAAGACTGTCAGGTTCTTATTATAATCCATAATCACTCTTATAGGTTGAGTAAATAAAAATAAAGTGAAACAAAAGAAAACAACATATAGAGAAAATTTAGTGAAGAGAAATAATAAAAAGATATATCATAATAATAAAATAAAAAACTATATAAGATTAGAAAAATAATAAATAGGTTTCCTAAAGCTAATAACTTTGCCAACAACAGTCCCAAAACTTGGGGAGTGTTATGTTGATATTTTTTTATGCTAATGCTACCAAGTTTCCATATTACAAATCGATTATCCTCTAAATAGACAGTGCAACTATCATCGATAAGTAATATAATGGTAAGTAAAGGTCAAATCTCATGAAAAAGTAATGCGGGTAAGAAGCCTAACACTATTAATTAGTCTAAGGATAATAAATAAAAAGATGAATTTTATAGGTTTTTGGATAATGAAACATAAGAAAAACTAAAATAAATTACTGAAAAAATTGCTAAGGAAATTAATGATAAGATAATTGATCAAAAGAGAAACACAATAAGACACTAAACTCATAAGTAGGCTTTATCGAGTTCTCCATAGGTGAATTAAACTTATATTTAATCACCTTATGAATAAATTAAAATTAAGAACAATAAAGATATATCCTAGTAGTATATCTCATATAATAAAATATATCATATTAATTTATAAAAAAGTATACACTAGGATTTTCAAAATAACAAAAATTAAAAGATAAAAATCTAACCATAGCCCAAACCATGTGCCTTAGTGGTTTCTTTGGGTGATAGGCATAACCTTTAGAATTGTCATGTATCCAAGTCGTGAATCTCACTACTTTTTCTAGATAAATACATAACCTCTAGCACAATCATGTCTCTCTAACTTGCATATAATCTTTTATGTGGTCATGGCTTAGACTATTTCATTTTTTGCACTTGATCTTCTAAGGCAAAAGATGTCATATGAGTGTGTTCAAATTGTGTTCCTCTAGGAGTTATAAATATCTTCATGTTTTTACATGTATTTGCTTTTAATTCTTAAATAATACCATCCTAAGATTCAGGTTGCGCCATTATAGGATGTGATACTAAAAAGATATTAAAAACTAAGTAAAATGAGGTAATTTAACATTAAAATCAAACAAAATACCTTAATAAAATATGTTAATATTCCATGCAAATCAAATATAATGCGTTCTTAGGGGTTTTAATTCAGTGAAGTTACTAATTAATCCACTTAAAGTATATTTTTGTGTCTTGAGAGAGAAATTTCATAGTTTAAGTGTTTTTTTGGGTCTAAATAATAAATACCGTTTAAATTTATTGAATCATAATTATAAAGATGATACTGAAGGAAGTACTTGTCCAGATATTTATTCATATATGAATCCTTTACTTGATTACTTAGTTTAGATCTTTTTGTCTAACGATTTATTTAGGTTTACTTTTATTTCATTTTATCAATTGTCCATCAACAAATCATTATACTTTGATTGTTGACTATCAAGTAGTAAAGGATTATTCTGAACCATTATAACTTCTTCATGGGATCAATGCCCTATTTATCACTATATTATTTACCAGCGATAGGTGCACTTACCTTAAGTTCTAGGTAATTATTTTAAAAAAGGGTACACTTTAACACTAAAAAACACCACAACAGAAAACAACATCAATTCCTTGTCTCTTTGTCTTTCTTAGTCTTCCCTTTCATATGAATAGGACTATATCTTTAACTTTTGATTTATTTAAGGTGATCTCTACTATCAATAACTACTATGACATGGTATATAGGGAGTTGCACGGGGTTATCAAAGAAAACGATGAGGTTGAGGATGTCTTTTTTTCATTATTGCTATGACTTTATTTTTAGGAAAGATTAAAAGATGATGGAGAAAAGGCTTAATAATCAATTGATATAGTTGGATGTAGAGTTGAAATGTCTAAAGGAGGAGAATACAAGCTTGTGTAAGATGTTTGTAGATTAGAAGCTTAAGTACAAGAATGAGGAATTCAAATTTAATATTGTAAGATGTTACGATAAAATCAAATATTTCAAAAATTAGAACTATAATAATCTAATTAGTTCCATTATAGTATGCTTAAACTACTGTAAGAATTATTATAAGAAAAAAACCTAAATATCTCCTTTAATGACCTTGATATGGTTGAAGCATTTATGGTGCTTGAACTACATACATTTAGGACATTGATGAATTTTATGAGGAATTGAAGTGACTAGTGTTGCAAGGAAATCCCTTGTTAAAGATCTAAAAGGGTTATAAATCTTTATAGATTTCTTCTAGTCCATTTTTTATTCCTATAGACTACAAAGATGTACTTGTAAAGATCATTTTAGAATTTCATGCCCTTTGAATATTTCCATATATTTTGCTCTCATTGGCTTTTTCTATAATAATGGTTTATTTTATTTATATTATTTTATTACATCTACTTTGTTATGTAAATCTAGTGAGTATGGACATATGTATAGTATTTTGATACACATTAAACAATTCAAAAAAATAAAACCTAACGTTGCATAACTAAATTTTTAATAGTGATGAGTAAAGATCATATTTATAGACAGTGTGTGTCTAGCTATTGCAATGAATAAATTAATATTTAAGATTGGTTTGGGGCTGGGGGGGGGGAGTTGATTAAATTGGATTAAGAAAATAAAGTAAAACTAAACTATTGAAGGTAAATCAAATCAAATAGTACAAAATTTTCAGGATTAATTAATAAGTTTTAAATCAAACTGATGGTTTAATCTCAACCTTCACACGAATGTGCACGATCATTCGTCTTGTTTTTCTTGTACCTCTATTTGAAACTATTAATCGTAGATTAAGAACAAACTTTATTAATCCCAGCTTTCTCTTAGGTTGTATCTAATTAAAACAAGCTCTTTAATTTGGTCTAGCTATTAGACAACCTAGAATAAACTCTCTAGATTTAGTGTGAAAATCATAATACACAATAGGAAAATAGGCTAATCTAGACAACAACCACACAAGCTTAGGTCATGTAACCTATGTTATGTTATCCCTAATGATGCGCAACTAGTAGTTTACCACAAATGAATTAGAGTTATGATGATTATGTATTGTAATTTAGATTCTGGCAATAAGTTCATACATGAATAATCTATTTAGAACATCTAAATCATTCAAACACAAATCCCAAAACATTAATCATAGAATAACATAATCAATTCCAAAAAAGAGTAAGAACAATATTAGGAGATTAATAAATGCTTAAATATGTTTGTTGGCTTCAATATCCCTTTTGAACTAGTAAGATAAAGTTTAGCTTCTCATAACTTTTCAGAGGGTGAGGAGTATATCGACTTTTGTGTCTATAATGTCTTACTCCTTCATTTGGCCTCTTAAATGCCCTTTTACACTTAAATTAGTGTTTCATCATAATTCACGGTTTGTTACATGGGCATGTAAGTGAATGTATGTGTGAAAATTGGAGAATTTGTGAACATACATATTCACAGTGTGTGACCATGTAGCTCACTTACATGGTCATATAATTCCACACATAGTCATGTATGTTGGAAAGATTTTTAAAACTATAACAACCCAAACCACCCCGCTTATAGATATTGTCCGCTTTAGCCTTGACCCAGCCAAGCCCTCACAATTTTGGTCTTCTCACTTATGGGAAAACACGTCTTGTGAGGGAGAGGTATCCATACCCTTATAAGGTATACTTCGTTCCCCTCTCCAACCGATATGGGATCTCGCACTATCCACCTCCCTTTAGGGCTCAGCGTCCTCATTGACACACCGGTTCGAGCACTGGCTCTGATACCATTGTAACAGCCCAGACCACCCCGCTTATAGATATTGTCCACTTTGGGCCTTGGCCTAGCTAAGCCCTCAAAGTTTTGCTCTCCTACCCATAGGAAAACGCATCTCGTGAGAGAGAAGTATCCATACCCTTATAAGGCATACTTCGTTCCTCTCTCCAACTGATATAGGATATCACACTATCCCTTATAAGACATCTCCCTTACAAGACACATTTCCCAAGAGAAAAGAGGATCATAAGGAACATCAAAGGATAGTGTTGCAAAGGAGAAAGAGCTTTATGCCAAATTTAGCAAGTGTGAATTTTGGCCTTATAAAGTGATATTCCATGGATACATAATTTCGAAGGACGGGGTACACGTCGATCTGAGGAAAATTAAAGTAGTGGTGAAATGGCATGCACCAAAGACAGTGGTAGAAGTGAGAAGCTTTCTAGGTCTGGCAGGATATTATAGGAGGTTTGTTGAAGGATTCTCCATAATAGCTGCTCTAATGACCAAGTTATTAAGGAAAAATTAGAAGTTTATCTGGAGTGATGAATGTCAGAATAGCTTTGAGGAGCTTAAGCACAGATTGACAAGTGCTCCAATTCTAACCTTACCTATTGGAGATGAGGGCTATACAGTTTATAGTGATGTTTTAAGAAAGGGTTTGGGTTGTGTGTTGATGCAAGGAGACAAGATAACAGCTTATGCCTCGCGGCAACTAAAGCCTTATGAATTGAATTACCCAACTCATGATATAGAATTAATAGCAATAATTTTTGCCTTAAAAACTTAGAGACATTATCTGTATGGAGTTCAAACAAGGATTTTTACAGATCATAAAAGTCTCAAGTACTTATTGAGCCAGAAAGAGTTGAATTTGAGACAGATAAGGAGGTTAGAGTTGTTTAAGGATTATAACTTGTTGATTGAATACCAACCAGGAAAGGCAAATGTAGTGGCTGATGCCTTGAGTAGGAAATCCTCCATAGCCCATGTTCAGACAATTTATCTACCATTGTTGGAAGAGATGGCTAACCTTAGAATAAGCTTGAAATAGGAGGAACTTGATTGCATTATTGCTAATTTTATGGTGAGACCAATACTCAGAGAGAAAGTTAAGGAGTTACAAGAACAAGATGTAGATTTGAACAAGCTCTGAGTAGAAATTAAGAGTGGCAAGCAATCTGAAGTGGATGTGAGGGATGATGGACTTATGGTTGTAGGCAATAGACTTTGTATTCGGAATGTCAAGGAGGTAAAGGATGAGATACTCGACGAGGCACACGATGAGCCTTATGCCATGCACCCAAGTAGAACCAGGATGTACAGAGATTTGAAAGAGTATTTCTAGTGGAAAGGCATGAAGAAGGATGTAGCAGAATATGCAAGCAAGTGTCTAGTGTGTCCGTAAGTCAAGGTTGAACACTAAGAACCTTTAGGCAAGTTAAGACTATTTTCTATTCCTGAGTGGAAGTGGCAAAGGATAACCATGGATTTTTTGATGGGTTTGCCCAAGACTAGTAGGAAGCATTATGCCATATAGGTTATTGCTGACCATTTGACGAAGTGAGTCCATTTTCTAGTAATTAAACATACTGATTCTCTATATGTGCTAGCAAAGAAGCACATTGATGAGATAGTGAGACTACTTGAGATTTCAAACTCTATAGTTTTTGCAAAAGATACTCAATTTACTTGGAGATTTTGGGAAAGCATGCAAGAAGCTCTGGGGACCAAGTTAAATTTTAGCACTGCGCTCTACCCCCAAAATAAATGGTCAATCTGAGAGGACCATTCGAACCCTTTAAGGAATGCTCAAGGCATGTGTGATGGATTTCAAAGGTACTTGGGACGAGCACTTGTCATTGGTAGAATTTGCTTATAATAATTCATACCACTCGAGCATTCAGATGACTCCTTATAAAGTACTGTATGGAAGAAGATGTAGAACTACTCTATGCTGGGATGAAGAAAGAGAAAGGAAATTAATAGGAACAGAGTTACTCTAGATGATAGTTGACAAGGTCAATCTAGTTAAGCAAAGGATTAAAACAGATAAAGATAGAATGAAGAGCTATACTGATGCACACCAAAAGGAAATGGAGTATGAAGTTAGGGAGGAAGTCTTTTTTAAGACATCTCCTTGGAAAGAAGTCTTGAGGTTTGGCAAGAAGGGAAAATTGAGCCCAAGATACGTTGGTCGTTACGAGATTGTTGAGAGTATTAGACCACTGGCCTATAGATTGGCACTGCCACCAGAATTGTCAGAGATACATGATGTCTTTCATGTTTCTATGTTAAGGAGGTATAGATCAGATCCCTCCCACATTGTTCATACCACTAAGGTTTATTTGAGAGATGATCTAACTTATGAGGAGACTCCAGTGGAGATTGTAGACACTAAGGAAAAGGTCCTCAGGAATAAAGCAGTTCAATTGGTTAAAGTCTTGTGGAAAAACCATTCTAAGGAAGAGGCCATATGGGAGCCCTTAGAGGCCATATGGGAGCCCTTAGAGGCCATGAAGGAGAAGTATCCACATCTCTTCAATGATTCAGGTAAGAATTTCAAGGATGAAATTCTTTTAAGAGGGGGAAAAATGTTGACCTCCGAAATTTTTCATTAAGATAAGCATAATATTTTATGGAATTAGAATTTTTGCCATAGAATAAATAGAATTGTTAAGCATAATTTAAATAAATTATGAGGCCATGATAGAATAATTATTGGAATTAATTATTTATTACAGTATTAGTAGGATTTTATTACATTAGTTACTTAAATTAAAGCAGTAAGAATATATATAGGGCAATTGTGGCATGTCACTTGAGCTTAAAAACCATGAAGCATTAAATGAAGGGTAAGGTTGACATTACACACCCATTAAGGGTATAAGTGGAAGAGGAAAATGTTGTCTTCTTCATAAGATCAAGAAACCATAATATGAAGGGAGAGAAGAAGTGAATGCCATAAAAGAGAAAAAAAGATGAAGGAGGGTTTGGCCATTAGAGAAAAGGAAGAAGACAAAGCTTAGGTTTTATCTTTTCTTAGTTTTCAAGAGTGAATTTGAGATTATTCAAGAAGAGAAAAAGAAAGAGGAAGAGAAGAGCTTCCATTTGAGCCAAAAATTTCTTTGTTTGGTGAAGATCCAAGGTAAGCCTATTTTTTTTAATCCTTTAGAATTTGGAAGGATTTTTGATTCATGAAGCTTAGGAAATACATAGGTTTAAGTATTCCATAATCAATATTTAGTAAATATGCTTTTTGGATTCCCATTTTGTATTCTCATTGAATCATATTTTTGCCAATGTTAAAGGAAATCAAGAAAGGCAAGAGGAGCAAGAGGAGGAGCATTTTTAAGCAAGTTTTTAAGCAAGGAATCTGGGTGGGTTACATGTTTATAGTTTGAGTCAATGAGCCATGAGTATTTTCCTAATCAATACATTTAAATGATTTAAGTATTTGCTACATGTTTGGTACATGAATTTTGATGATGGAAATTGTATTTGAAATATATCATGTTTATGGAAATCATGTTTCTGAAATGTGCTTTGGTCAATATGTTTAAAAGTCATGAAATTCATGTTTGTGTTTGGGTTATGAAATGATGATGGAAATTGTATTTGAAATATGTTATGCTTATGGAAATCATGTTTTTGAAATGTGCCTTTTGTGTAATATGTTTACAAGTTATGAAATTCATGTTTGGGTTTAGGTTTGTGGTGTCCATCATGTTATGTCATGTGCACGTTGACCATGTTAAAAGGCTTCTTCTGCCTGCCTGCTAGTGGCATGGAGCTCCATTACGGACTCCCTCATATTTATTGAAGATTCGCAAGAACTCCCTCATGTATATGGTTTAGCCACAAGGCTTCTCTATCATGTTTATATGGACTACCCAAACCATGATGCTTGTTTATGTTGTTTAGGATTGGTCTGATAAGTTTGAGAATTTGAGAAATACATGTTTTATGTTGTTTATGATTTGTTTGACAAGTTTGAGAATTTGAGAAATACATGTCTTATGTTTTTTATGATTTGTTTGACAAGTTTGAGAATTTGAGAAATACATTTCTTATGTTAGTTATGATTTGTTTGACAAGTTTGAGAATTTGAGAAATACATGTTTTATGGTTTCAATGCATTTTACTACGACATGAATATTTTCAATGGTTTCGCTTGTTTCTCTGCTATAAACTTGTTTCCCAGGAGCTTTTAGCTCATCCCCCTTCCTCTTCATCTTCAGGTGACGACCAGGAGCTCGAGTGATCGAGAGTCAAGGCACCACTCCAAGTTTGCTTTTTTTTGTATTTAAGTTAGTATGTGAAAACTCAAGGCTTTAGCCGCATTTCAACTATTACTCATTCAAGTATTTTTTTGTATTTTGTTTTATGAGTCCAATGATGCATTTGAGGCTTGAAATGCCCATTAAATCCTTGTAAAACTCCACCCTTTTTAAGTTAACAAAATGTATTTATGTTTTGTTCATGATTTTCCAAGCTTTCGCATTGCATTTTTTTCAAGCATTCATAGAGGAAAAATTCGTGTTCTAACTTCATGGGAAAATTTGTATTAATCTAGGATGATTTAGGCAAAGTTGTCTTCTTAGAAGTTGTAGTTTATCCTCTTAACTTTCCAAAGAAATAAAGTTAGTAATTTTTGGACATCGGAGTCGAGAAATATGATTTTTACAAGTTAGGGACGCTGTATAGGGTAGCCCTTTTCCAATTTTCATCCAAACAACCATACAGAGTGATGTGCTCACATTTGACTCACAAGTTAGACTCTGAAATCAAGGTCTAACACTAAATCGTAATACCTAAGACCTATATAACCTACATCTTTAACTTTTATCCTAAACACTAAACCCTAATTCCTAATACCTAAGACCTATAACCTATAACCTACAAGCTACATCCTAAACCTAAACCATAAAATTTAATCTAAAATCCTATATCCTATATCATATATATCCTATATCTTATATCCTATAACAGGGTGTTGTAATCATGCTTGCAACACTTGTTCTTACAACACCTCCAGTTGTGCTCGATATTGCAAATCTAAAAAGAAACCAAAATTTATGAACTTAAAAAATTAAAGATTGTATTAAGGTGTAAGCATGTAAATTGTACTAAGGTGTAAGCATGCATTACGATAAAAAAGGTAAAAGCCTTAGACCCTAGGCTTGGAGGATGTTCTCTCCATAGGTACAGGGTTCTTTCTCTTTCAATTTCAGTCGGAGGCAACTTTATAGCTAATACTTGAGCAAGGCCCTTGGATTTTTGGTGAAAAATCCATAGTCTTATGGCAGTGGCATCCGTATTATGTGTTTGATAAATCCAGAGTCTCCAGATTGCCTGTCTGGGTCCGATTGCATTGATTACCATTCCTTTTGTGGAATAAGCGTAGTCTTGGCCTCCTGGCCTAACGGATCGGACGACCACTTAACTATGATCGTCATACCTCTGCCCACACCTAACTTTCCTTTGCTAGGATTTGTGTGGAGCTTTCTGCCGACTCCAATCCTATTCAGGAGCTCGAGTTCTGTTATGGATTAAGTGGTGAGCTGCTCTGCCTGGAGTACTAGTGGACACCTAAGTGGTGTTCCAAGTGTCATATTTTGGACACCCATGTGTTCCCTAAACTACAGCTGACCCCCAGCCTGCAGCCGAGCCTCCTGTTTCCCAGTTTGCTACCGAGCCTCCAGTTACTAGCGCACCTGTAGTTGTTGCTTCCTCTCTTATTCAGATGGTGATTTCGGGAGCCCCTCCCAGAGTCGAGGATCCAGCCCAACATTAAGCCAGCCCACTAGTCCTATGAATTAGGGCTCTGACTGCATCCCCACTTCTGGAGTACCAGTGGTTTCTCCCATGGACTGCCAGACTACCCCTTGTAGGATGCCTCATCATGATGTTTCTTCAGACTTGAGGGCGTCACCTAGTCAGATGCTCTGTTTGCTCAGCTCAGAAGCATCCATTCCCAGCAGCAGCCATAGCCCCAACTTCATTGGCTCTCTTGGCTGGTTTCTTCCATCAGACACCACACCACCTCCTTAAGCTCGTCTCTTTTCGGGTTTGACTGCCGGTAGGGGAAGCAAGGAGTCTGGCCCCTCTAGTTGATTTCTATGATCTTTCTTGTCTTTGATTTCCTATGATAGGAAGTTGGAATATTAGGGGCCTCAATGGATCCAATACTCAGAGAGCAGTTAGAGATTGGATTTCGCGGTATGACCTTAGTTTGATTGGCCTATGGGAAACTAAGGTTACTTCTTTACATATTTCATGTGTAGTTGTTACCACTTGTGAGGGTTGGGATTATTTGAGTAATGTGACGGAGGAGATCGCCTGTCCCATCTTATTATGTTCTGATCCAGGATTGTTCAAGGTTCATAGTCCAGTGTCCACTTTACAGGGTGTTAGTTGTGAGGTGATTAGGGGGATGAAGGGTACTACCTTTGGCTTGACAGTAGTTTATAGTTCCACTGATCCAGGTACTAGATGAGATCTCTAGGATTTTCTTCGACTGCAGGCTGAGCGATTTAGTAGTATGCCTTGGTTGGTTTTGGGAGACTTTAATGCCATCTTGAGTCATTCTGACATAGTTGGGGAGGGGGGGCGATACCAGCTGGTACAAGCATACGGACGAGTTTGGACAGTGTTAGCATTATGTTGAGCTATTACAGATTCCTTACAGAGGTATGCAGTACACTTGGCATAATGGCCAGGAGGGACCGGGTTCTATTCTCCGGTGTTTGGATTGGAGTTTCGGTAACTCTGCATGGTTCTCATCCTGGCCTAGTACCTTTACAGAGGTTCCACCGCGGGATATATCTGATCTTAGTGCTATGGTGGTTCAGTTTGGCACCCTGCGATGTTGACCTCCTACTCCTTTCAAGTTTTTGAAATGTCTGATCATCCTAACTTCTCAGAGCTTGTTAGGAGGGTTTGGATTATGCCTGTACGAGGAGACCCGATGTTTTGCTTGACTCATTGACTAGGTCTGCTGAAGCAGGAGCTGAAGTCCTTCCATTTTCGAGACTACAGTCACATTTCTAGCAGAGTTAAGGAGGCTCGGGCCCAGTGGGCTGCAGTTCAGGTAACTTTAGATGCTTCCCCATTCTCGTCAGATTTAGATATTGCTAAGCGCGACCTTGCTCGGTAATACTACCGATTGACGCAAGATGAGGAGTCTTTTTATTGACAAATATCTCAAGTTCAGTGGCTTGCTTTGGGTGACCAGAATACTAGATTCTTTCATAGATCTTTGATTCATAGACAGGCCAGAGGTAGGGTGCACAGTTTACATGATGAGATAGGAACTTTTATCACTGATCAGGGAGCATTAGGGCAGATGGCAGTGGATTATTTTCAGGGTATCGTCCGATCCCCCCTTGATACCTTCAGTTGATACTACTGGATTCTTTACTTGACATATTGTCGAGGATATGGTTCAGTTTTTGGAGAGTCCGGTTTCGGATGAGGAGATACATACTGCTTTATTATCCATCCTAGGATAAGGCTCCAGGGCCTGATGGGTATACCTCTTTTTTCTATAAGAGATATTGGGATATTGATAGAGCAGATTTTAGGGCAGTAGTGCGATAGTTCTTCTCTACCTTCACTATGCCTCGATGGGTGAACTCTACTAGGATAGCTTTGGTTCCCAAGGTGGAGAGCCCACAAATACTGAATGACTTTAGACCGATCTCTTGCTGCAATGTCCTTTATAAGTGCATCTCAAAAGTCATTACAAATTGGTTTAAAGTTGTTCTACTGGAGGTGATTGGGAGAGCTCAGATGGCTTCCGTCCCAGGGAGGCAGATTGCAAATGCTATTTTTCTTACCCAGGAGCTGATGCACGATTATTACCTTGATCGCTTACCACCACAGTGCGCTCTTAAGGTTGATATTTGTAAGGCTTTCGATACCGTCAGCTGAGAGTTCATTCTGCTGGGTTTAAGGACTATTGGAGTTCTTGACTGCATGATCACTGGATTGAGGAATGTCTCAGATCATCATATTTCTCTATAGCACTTAATGGTGCACTACACAGTTATTTTTCTACTACACGAGGGGTGCAATAGGGGGACCTCCCTCTCCTTATCTGTTTGTACTGGTGATGGAGGGGTTAGATAGGATATTGAGAGAGGCTACTGCAGATTCGAGGTACTGTTATTATTGGCAGTGTAGGCAAATTTCTCTCACTCATCTTGGCTTTGCGGATGACTTGATGTTTTTTAGTAAAGTAAACTCGCCCTCTATCGGGATCATTTAACAGGCTCTGGCAGATTTTGGGATGGTTTCGAGATTGGCTATAAACTCCCCCGAGAGTCAAGTTTTCTTCTCTGGGATCTCCGAGACTAAGTCTTCTTCTCTTCAGAGAGTACTAGGTTTTCAAATTAGTTCCCTCCCGATTCGCTACTTGGGCGTCCCTCTTATCACTAAGAGGCTAAGACACTTGTCTTCCTCTGGTGGAGAGGATATTTTCTAGGATCCGGTTGTGGAATTCAACTTCTCTCACATATGTAGGTTGTCTGCAGTTGATCAGATCTGTCCTATTCTCCATACAGGTTTACTGGTCGGGTATGTTCATTTTGCCAGCTAGCACTACTCGACACATTGAGAGCATCATGTCAGCTTTTCTCTAGAGGGGTAACTCACTGTCCCATACTAGGGCAAAGGTGGCATAGGAGTCAGTCTGCTTTTCGAGGTAGGAAGGTGGTGGAGTTAAGAGGGGTCAGAGACTAGAATAGGGCTGCTACACTTAAGTTTGTGTGGCGACTATTCGTAGATAGATCTTTTATATGGACCACATAGGTACATGTTGTTTTGCTGAGGGGTAGATCTTTCTAGCATATCTGACTCCCCTCTAGCTTCTCCTGGGTTTGTTGGAAGATTCTGTTGAGCTAGGCATGGTGCAGGGGACTTATTGTTGTGCATATTGGAGATGGGAAAGATACCTCCATATGGTAGGGTTACTGGTTGCCGGATTAGGGGCCGTTGTGTGACAGATTTCCTTTTTGGGTTCTCTCTTTTACTGGGCTCTCTTGGGATGCCGGGTCTCTGAGATTGTACATTCCGGCGAGTGGACTTTTCCTAAGGGGAGTAGTGAGTTACAGCAGTTATGGGACTTTATCAGATTTAGACCTCGAATCCAGCAATCCGATAGTTGGTTTTGGAAGGGCCATTCATCCGGAGTTTTCACTGTTGACTCTGTATGGTACCTTCTCCGAGCTCGACACCCAGTGGATTCGATCTACCACCTATTGTGGTTTCTAGAGCATATTCCATGGCACTAGTTTATCTTTCAGTTAGCCTCACAAGGACCCCTTTTGACTATGGACAGGCTCTAGATGTTTGGTGTTATGTCTTCTTCAGCCTGTGTGTTATGTGATTCCTTTCCAGAGATTCACAACCACCTCTTCTTCCGGTGTAGATTTTCTTCATGAGTTTGGGGCTCTCTCTCGACGAAGACCTCCACTACTTGGCCTTCGATTTCTTAGTTTCCCCTCCTAGAGTGGGCTTCCACCCATCTTCGTCAGAGGAGGTATTTTCGACACACAGTCTCACAGTTAGTCCTTTCTACCACAATTTACTTTTTATGGTACGAGTGAATAACCGAATCTTCAGCAGACGATATAGATCAACCACTGACATTATGTAGGACATCTGAGAGCTTATCTGTTCTCAACTTCTAGGTTTCAACTCTCGTTTCCAGATATGTCACGATACCAGTCCTCTAGTGACATATTTGGAAACTTCCCACATAGACATGACTTTTGTTATGTTTTGTTGAGGGCCTCCTACAGCCTCTTTTCTTATGATTCTATTGTATTATTGAGGGCCTTCTGTGACCCTTTTTCTTTTGTTTGTACATATTTTTTTAGTGCATCTTTGGCCTCTTTCTTTGTTGTATTTGAACCTTTTCCCTCTTATTAACATATTTATTATTCTTTTTAAAAAAAATTAAGGTATAAGGTTTAGGCTTAGGTTATAGGTTATAGGTTATAAGTTATAGGTCATAGGTTAATGGATTTAGGAGGTGTTTAGGTCTTAGAGTTTAGGGTTTAGAGTTTAGGTTTTAAGCTTTTCTTATAATCTATATAACCTTAAAATTTAATCCTAAACATTAAACCCTAAATCCTAATACCTATATAACACACCTACATCCCTAAACCTAAACCTTAAACTTTAATCCTAAATACTACATCCTAAAAACCTAAAACCTAAACCCTAATCCCTAAACCTAAACCATGAACCTTACTCGTAAATCCTAATAATACATAAGACTTATAACTTAAACCTGTAACCTAAAACCTAAAAACTTTTATCCTAAATCCTAAATCCTAAACCCTAAATCCTAATTCCTAAGACCTATAACCTATAGCTACATCCTAAAACTAAACCTTAAACTTTAATCCTAAATCATAAATCCTGGATCCTAAATCCATAATCCTAACATCTAAGTCCTAAGTCCTAAACTCTAAAACCTAAACATTAAAACTCTAAACTTAAAAATAAATCCCAACAGTAACTACATGCACTAAGGAATGTAATTAATCAATATTTCTTTATCAAGCAAGATAAAAAATGGTCACCTTCATGTCATCTCTATCAAAACCGTCAAATCCAACTATTGTTATCATCAATGAAGTCATTTCTATGACAAACTGGAAATATAAATAATTACAATATTGAATTAAAGGTTCTGTATGCAGTAAAAAACTGTAACTAAACTTACCAAAATTGGATCAAAATAACACATGAATGAGGAAGTCCACGAAAGCTATTTTTACAGCAAAAGTAATATAATCTACATAAAAATGAGCAAATAATGCAACATAAACTAACCTCGTTAAGTGATATCCCTCGTTCAACAACATAAGAATATCAGGCAGGATCCTCACAATATTTAGATAGAATTTTAGTAGTCTTGCTTGCAACACCTACAATTGCACTTACAGCACCTCCAGCTGTGCTCGATATTGACAAATCAAAAAACAAATCAAATTTAGGAACTTAAAAAATCAGAGACTATACCATGTATAAGCATGCATTACATCAAAAAAGGTAAAAGATATTATTAATAAGTCAAGAAAGCAGGTCATACTATTATTTGCAACTTAACAAATACAACAAAATCCTAAGCCTTATACTTAAACTTAAATACTAAACATATATGTCTTAGGTATTAGGATTTAGGACTTAGTGTTCAGGATTAAGGTATAAGGTTTAGACTTAGGTTATAGGTCATAGGTTAATGGATTTAGGAGGGGTTTAGGTCTTGGGGATTAGGGTTGGAGTTTTGGTTTTAGGCTTTTCTTTTATTCTATATAACCTTAAACTTTAATCCTAAACACTACACCCTAAATCCTAATACCTAAGACCTATATAATCAACTTACATCCTAAACCTAAACCTTAAACTTTAATCCTAAATACTAC
>JANZXP010000009.1:4279779-4298711 GCA_027576715.1 Erythroxylum flavicans
TACTAACCATCAAAGGTCTATCTAATAGACTCAAATTTCTATCATGCATAATCATAATTGACGAAATAAATGAGTAAGTAGACCCCAGATCAATTAAAACAATAGTATCATCATTAAACAATTTAACCATACCAGTCACAATTTCTAGGGCTGCTTTTGCTTCCTCCCTCGTCATTGCAAATACTCTAGCTGGTGCTTGCCCCTTCGGTCGTCCTGAAGGATTTACCTTATTGGCTCCACTAGAACTGCCCACTTTAGTTGCAGACTTAACTTCCACAGTCTCAACCCTCTTTGAAGCTTGCATCTGAGTTCCCTCCTGTCTAGTATACTGCAGACACTCTCTAGCCATGTGCTCTTTCTCTCCACAATTAAAGCAAGCTTTAATAAGTCGATAACACTCCCCTTTATGGAAATTTCCATAATGGTCACATTTTAAAAAGGATGGCTTATTCCCCTCTCCTCTTTTGCTGCCTCCAACAGTCGAGGCTTGAAGAGAAATAGATCTTGTTAGTTTGGGCCTGTTTGCATTACTGCTCCTAAAATCAGACTATGTGGGGAAAGTCTTGGTACTCCTTTCTGGCATAGCAACACTGCTACTACCCCCTCTTTTGAGCTGTTCTCTTCCTTTCCTTTTTCTGTTCACTGCACTATTTATGTTTTCCATATTTTCAACCCTTAATGTAGCTTTTACCAATTGTTAAAGGCCATAAAAATTTTGCGCCACTACTTTCTCTCTAATGGCCAAATGCAATCCTGCTTCAAACTTTTGATATTTAGCCACCTCGCTCATCATCAGCTCAGCTGCACATCGAGACAACTGTGTAAATTTGCGCTCATATTCACTCACTTTCATCTCCTTCTGGGTGAGACTCATAAACTCCCTCTGCTTCTATTGGATATACACCTCAGATAGATATTTCTTTTTATAGGCAACTTGGAAATCTTTCCAGGTTGACACTGGCAGCTTTAACTAGCTCCCTGGTATACTTTCCCACTAATACAAGGCATCTCCCTGAAGTACGCTTGCAGCATACATAATCTTTTCCACATCCTCACAATCCATCTATTCCAATATTCTTTCCGTCTTCCTTAACCATATTTCAGCTTCTTCCAGATCGGTTGTTCTATAAAAGTCCACTGTGCTATACTTCCTCAACTTGTCAAATTGTCTCAATTTCTTAGCCGGTGCTGGAGTAGAAGTTGATGGCATCTAGCATATGGCCTGAACAAAAGCCTAAGCAAAGGCTTGGAACGTTCTAGCATCAAAAAGATTAGGCATTTGCTCTGAAGGAAGAGGAGACTCCTACGTTTGTGGTTGAAAAGGCTCGCTTTCCTACCTACAGTCACCTTAGCAATCGCTGGGGCTTTAGACTCATCAGTACCCTCCTCTCTTGGAGAAGAGTCAGGTGCAGCAGATCCTTACATAACTCCTTGTGTTCTTCCACGAGGTGGCATTTTACTCCTTCAATAAAATATTATCATTTAGCTTACTTTTCATTTTAATCTTATTTCCTACATATATGCATGATATGCATGTCACTTAATGCAATCAATAAACTCAACAATGCAAACAAGTAATTTAGCAATACAAACACTTTGGAATCCTTAGAAACCTAGGGCTTTGATATCAAAAATGTTGGCCTCGGGTCTCGGTTCTTATTTCATAGTGACAAGGCACCAAAATTGAGCGACTTTTTAAATATATATATATATATATATATATATATATATATACTAACATCAAGATAAAAAGAATTAAATTTCTTGGTGGGAGTAAAAATAATTAAACAAACAAACAAATAAAATAAAAAATAAAAAATATGCAAGGTTTGCCCCAAAAACACACGGGCGTACATTTGAGAATGCTTCTCATGTGAATGGCTAAAGAAATAAAGAGTCGCGATAGTGCACATGCATGATCGTAACATTTTATGAACAGTAGCAGTTCGTCATGATCGTGTATATGCACGATCACGAAATTTATGAAAAATTGGGGTTGTCATGAGCGTGCATGGGCACGATCATGCAACTCCAACTGCACACTGCTACTTCAATTTATCATAACTTTCAATTCTAAAGTCCAAAAATTATAAACTTTATGTCGTTAGAAAGCTGAGAGAAAAAGCTACAACTTTCATGAAGAAATTTTGTCAAATTCTTCCTATATTAATATAGTTTATTCATTAAAGTTTCAGAACACATTTTTCATCCTCTGTTTCCTTTCTACTATCTATAAAAACTACTACCTATATCAAAAGACCCAAAAACAACAACATAAACCATACATACAAAACTCCAATTAAAACAATTGCTTCAAAAAAATCTATTCAAAAGTCTTCAACATCTATCGATTTCATTCCCAACAAAAAATACAGTAATTTTAACAGAAGAGGAATTTGGACATGAATAGACGAATATTTCCTCTAACTCTTATTGTCATTCATTTCTCAAATAAAACAGAGTATATACATTGCTCCAATTATAGAAAAAAGCCACATCAATAGCATAATACAAAAATACAATGTGAATGCTCATGCCTAACATGCTTATAAAGCTACCAAAAGTGATCTAACTAACTTAATTACAAAAGATGAGCTTCTTGGAGATTTTTCGAAGTTTTTACAAGGTTCACTATTGATCTGCTGATTCTTTCACTTGAGAAGTGGAAAATGATCGGGTGAGCTACAAAGCTCAGTGGCTAATGCATTTATAGCCACCAGTGATGAGCCACACATAAACACAACCAAGCATATTTATATACGCCAATCCAGTTCACAAAACACTTAATTTAAATTACAGCCATATAATCCATATCATATAATTTACAATCATCAAACAAAGCATTTGATTATAAATCATGCTCAGCAGATTACAAAAAGGTACACAACAATATGGCTCAAGAGAATCCCATAAAATAGAATGGTGAAACCGAAGTTTGCACCATGAACAAAATGAGTATTTTTTTGAGCTTATATGCCACAAGCGGGTAGCCAGGAGAAGTCTTTAAATCAAGGTGCACGTGACGAACAGAATGGTATCTCTCTTGCCCACACAAGCAATTTTCGATGCTTACATATTTCATATCATAATCATATTTTCGTAATTGTTAAATTTTCTATTTTTCATTAACATCAAAGCAGTAGAATTCTTGCAAAGCAAACATGATATTAAATTCATAGAACATTTTCCCCATATTCACATTGATAAAAGGCAAGCATTTAAGTACACATACAAGTAAATAATTCAGCTCATTAATATAATGACTATAAACGTATTACCTACCTATTTACTTTTAACTCCAAGATCAAGTTTGTCTTTCCTCTTATTCTTGCCTTCGACTTTCTTAGTTCCCTTCAAACAAACATATTTTCATTCAAATATCATATGCGAATAGAACTTCCATAAAGTTCTATTATCCAAAAATGAGTTTAGACTTAATCTACTCTTAGTTTATCTAAGCTAGAAGAACTAAGATCTAGTTAAACGTTCGTAAAAATCTAAGAACATAAGTCTCTTATTCCTCTTCTTTCCCTCTTCACTTTCAGCATATAAAAACCTAGTGTCTTTGCTTTTTTCTTCTATCATCATAAGAAAATAGATAAAGGATTACCTAAAACTTAGTTGAACCTTCCTCTTCCACTATTTGTATCCTTGATCTTTCTTTCCTTCTTCTTCTTTTCTAGTTCGGTTTCTACTTCTCTTCTTCCACTTCTTTCTACATTTTTCTTCTCTCTTTCTTTCTTATTTTACACGACTCTCTCTTTTTTCCTAATCTCTCAAACATTTTTCTCCCTTTTCTCTTATTGTTACACGGTTCTCTTCCTCTTTCTATAGTTTCTTCTAGGTTCTTCTTTTCATTCTTTCTTAACCTCATGAGCAAGTCTGTTTCTTTCTTCACTCACACACCCTTCATTTGTTCTTTTCTTATTAATCTAAAACAAACTCTAATATTCCAAACTTACCCTTCCATATTTCCTCTAATACCTTCTAACTCCTTAGCCTAATTCTAACACTTCCATTTAATCCATACAACCATATGTAATTAAAAATATTTATAAATAAACTCCATAAATTTCTAATTCAAGAATTCTGATTTTTACTCATGACTATACGCACGGTAATAATTTCTCATTTAATAATTCTAACTTCCAAGAAAAGTTCAGGGTCCAACATTTATGACCTTATATAGTCACGAAACCCTAATAATAATTGAAACCCACCTGTATCTTTGGGCTAGGTATCCCACGATCATGGGAATTAGTATGAATCCCATAATCGTGGGTTCTTGTGTTACAATTCCTCCACTTCTCTTCTCCTCTCTTGGTTCCTAGCTCAATCATAAAGATGGCCACCTTTCATTCCTACATCAAAATGATCAATTCTTACCCTAATTCAACATCAAACATGAAAAAACAACCATGAAGATCAAACTAGAGAAAAACATACAAAATAAGTCCTAAAACACAACAATAATAAACTATTATGCAAGAAACACATGCCAAGTACTTAGAAAAACAGACAATAATGCACAACTATCAATCTTATACCTCTACAACACTAACTTCTTTTCTGTTAGACTCCTCTTGCTCTTTTATACACTCATTCACTATATCAATCTTTATGCAGGAGCTAATTTCCTTTGGATTATTTAGTACTTTATTCAATTTAACTTATTCATCACCAATTTGTAGAGTAAGTTTCCCTTCACAAACATCTACCAATTCTCTTCCGGTGTTCATGAATGATTTATCAAGACTTAGCGTACAATTCCTATCCTGTTTAAATTCTAACACATTAAAGTCCACTGGAATTATGAATTTGTCTATTTTGACTATCACGTTCTCCATATCACCAAATGATTTCTTTATGGGTTGATTTGTTAAATAGATGAGCGTAGAAGTCAGATTCAAATCTTTTAGGCCCAATTGTTTTTAAAATTGACAAAGGAATAAGATTAATACTTACACCTAAGTCATATAAATATTTTGCAGATTTTAAATTACTAACAACACAAGGTATGGTAAAACTCTTCGGATCCTTTAATTTTGAACGCATATGGATGGTAATTATAGAGCTATAGCTTTTAGTCAAGGAGGCCATTTGATTTTCCTCCTAAGTTTTCTTGTTTGATAGTACATCCTTAAGGAACTTCATATACTTGGGCATGTTTTCCGATGCTTCCAAGAAAGATAAGTTGATTTGTAATTTCTTTAACTTCTTTATAAAGTTTGCAAAATGTACATCCATTTGATTTTTCTACAACCTCTATGGAAATGGAATCCTTGGTGTAAATAGAGGGGGAAGAACATATGGAGTTTACTCCTTTTTCTGTTCTTTCTTGTCTTTTTTTTCTTGGTCTTCTTTTTGGTGGGATTCAACTTTCTTCTCAGTTGGTACTTCCTACTCTTTCCCATTTCTAAGTGTGATGGATTTTAGTTTCTCTTTTGGATTAGACTTCATGTTGATCTAGAGACTCCTCATACTTTCTGTAGATAATTAGTTGGATAACTAGTGCACTTGTACTTCTAGATTGGCTTAATTTGATCAAACTTGGTTCCATCCTCTTTTCATTCTCATCTTAGCTTATAAATTTGGAATCTAACACATCTTGTCCTTATTTAACTCTAATGAATTGAGCCTATCTTGCTGAAATCTTATTAGACCTTAAGCTCTCATTGGCTTACCTACTACATTTTTAGACCAATAAAATTTTGAATTATTTTTCTACCCAAGATTATAAGTATTAGAATAGGTTTATTACCACCCCATCCATATTGTGCCCTCATATAGTTGAGATACTGCATATTGTTATTTTCTATTAGGAAATAATCACCTGAAACATGACTTTCTTATCTATATAATTCACACCTGTGTTGAATTGCCTTAAGTGGGCTAAAAAAAGTGACTTTCAATTTGTTCAATTGTTTGGCTAAGTTTGCTACTTTAGTTTATAATGTTATCATGGAATCCACAGCAAGCACTCATTTCTGATCTCTAAAGCTTGGTTACGGTTTACTCCTTTCTGATATCCATAAACATATGTTATTTTCTATCTCTTTCAATAAACCATGCACGACATCAATTGTTTTCCTCAGTAGATAACCATAACTGTTACATCTATGGTGCCTTGAATTGGTAGATTCACACTATTGTAGAACGTATGTGAAAGGAACTATTTAGGTTCGTTATAATATGGATAACTCCGTTGCAAGTCTCTTAATCTCTCCTATGCTTCATACAATGACTACCAAATGTTCCCTTAATCTCCTAAGCATGTGACCCATTAGGTTCCCAATTTTTGGCCACTTGAATTATCTTTTAATCTAAGCAATTTATGAATGGTTTCATGACTCCAATTTACTAGAAATTAAGTGGATTGACATATGAAATCTTTGATAGTTAATTATCTAACTTATGAACCTTTCCATAGGAAATTACCGTGCAATTCATCCTTTCACCATTCTATACCCTACTTGGTTCAAAGTATGGGCCACTTGTCAACTCCCATTAGAGTGACTACGTGACATCTAGTACAAGTCATATTAGTTCTCATCCTGGGGATCTTATTACTCTTTATGTTATTAAAGGCTATCTTCATATTACATCTACTCTGGCTATAGATTCCTTAGTAATGACCCCAACAAGAGGTCATGGGTATCATTTCCTTCTATCAGGAGTGGTGAATCCTTTATTAGCTACCCAATTACCTTCGAATACCGATAGTTATAACCAATCACAACACTATGAGCGATCTCATCTTGAGATAATAAGGAATGGTGTCAAAGCACAGGATCAGTATCTAAGATATCCTTGAGTCAAGTCTAAGGATATTTGCACCATTGCTATAATAAGATTAATCACTAACATTTGATAGATCATCTATATGATAATACCATAGCGAGTCATCTGATGTACTTACTACTCTTACTAAACATCCACATGTTAACTCTAAACATTTCATGCTTACAGTTTATGAGATCCACTGCCTGATCAAATTAAGGGGTATAACATGTGCTACTCTATCTGGATTAACAATGCTCTATCTTATTAATCCTATGAGTAGGGATAATTTAGATACTAACATAATTACATATGATAGAAATATTATTATCATGATCTCATTATGATTTCCTTCATTCTATGTTTTATATCATGAACTTCATTAACTTGATTTAAGATCAACATCAATTCATAAATATGAATATCAAATTAATGAAATTGCTTTTCACTTTACTATTCAAAATAAAGTTTGTACAAAAGAGCTAAAAGCGATTGCCTTTAGAACATTATTCTAATAATAAAATTTAAAAAAATTCTAGAATTATTACAAAAATTTCAAAATCAGCACGTGCATTCTATTGTTTAGAAATTCTTAGAACTTTATACATGCATCAAGCTAAAATTAAAATCGTAATAAAATAGCAAATGACATTTAATTGCAATTTTCTTTGACAAAAATGTTTATAAGATGTTATATTATGTTGTCTCATTAATCATATGACTAGGGATAATTAAATACTGACATAATTGCCCATTGTAGGAATCTCATTATCATGATCTCATCATGATTTCCTTCATCCTATGTTCTATAACATGGACTTCATTTACTCAATTTAAGATCGACATCAATTCATAAATATGAATATCAAATTAATGAAAATTTCCTTTCACTTTATTAATCAAAATAATTTTTTTACAAAAGTGCTAAAAGTGATTGTCTTTAAATCACTACTTTAACAATAAGATTAGAAAAACAATTTTCTAGAATTATTACAAAATTTCCAAAAGTTATTCCCTATTGATTAGCATTTAACCCTGACCTTATGAAATCCATAAGTGTTATTTATTGTTCTTGATTCCTTTGCTCTATCATTGTACCCTCTATTACTTCTTTGCATCTTGCCTTTCGAATCTTCATCTATTGCTTGGTGATATGAAAAACTTACGTGCCTATGAGTTTGCTTGAACTCCTTGTAGATCTTGCGTTCATGCATCTACAAGCATAAAAGAAAATTATTTAAATCCTTAAATCAAGGTAACTTGAATTGCATTAGGTGCTACAAAATAATCCCCAATAAAAATGTCAAAAACTTGTTAAAGATTTAAATAAAATACTATCTTTACTGTAAGTATACAAATTATACCTTATAGCATAAAAATCATCTCATGAGAATTAGGGCAGTCACCCAATAATTCTTGTAAACTTTATTTATCTTAAACAATAAGATAAATCACTAAAATTTAAAATAAAAACAAATAATATTTAATTAAAAAATGAAATATGCAGTAGTGAATTCGTTGGTTGATTAATGATAAGACCTAGGAATTACTTCTATCCTTATTTGTTTTCATTTCACCTTCTTAATTTAGAACTACTTGACCTTAGATATCCAATAATTATGATTACATCTCTTAAGATATAATCAAATAATCTTAATTAAAATATATAGAAATTGAATTATGATCTCTCAATCTATCAAAACCCTTCCTAGCTATGCAACTAGATTTGTACCAATCTTGTAGGTAACTAATAAACAACTAAGATCTCTTTTAATTACCTATTAATTTGAAGTTTATATGTATATTAAGGTTCTAGCTCTCACCGGGTGACAAAAAGCAAATAATCTAATATAATCTTTCAATTCAAATTGAATATAAAGCATAAACGTCACAAACATATTTTTTTAAATCATGAATATAAAGTTTAACAAATAAATTAAGAGTAATTCCTGAAAATAATTTAGCAATCCATATAGTAACTATATATGCTAATTGATTCATCATTAACATTTATTAACAACAAGGAAATAAAGAAAAGAGTAGAGAATTGGTTCTAGATGTCTTCTCTTCTTTCTTTTGAGTTAGAATTCTGCAACTTTTTTTCTTCAATTTTTTCTCATTTTGATCTCCTTTGTTATGTTTTCTAGTCATCCTTTTGGTATTTTTCTCTTCCTTTTACACTCTTTAGCCTTCTAGGTTCTTTTTAGGGTTTCTCCACATGTTTTGGTTCCAAAAATAGCCTCAAATTGTATAAAAAATTCATGACCTAAAAAAGATGGAATTTGCTCTTTACATAATCATGCATCCCATGCATGATCATACACTACCTTGCTCCAACTCTTTGTCACAATCGTGCATGGAATGCATGACTATACCAGAGAGCTCACCAACTTACTGCTACTTCATGCATGATCAAATGTTGTTCTCCAACTCCTTCTTCATCTTTTCTTCAATTTTTTTGTCTCCACTCATCATCAAACACATCAAACAACCCTTGAAACATACAATTAAGATCAATTTCTTACCCTAAATAACAATCAATCAAACAAAGCAAACAAAAAAAGTAATAAGAACATAAATATAAGTCCTAAACATATGATTATCATCTAAGAAAACACTAAAAAGTCATACTCTTAACACCTAAAAAAATACACCATAAATTATACCTATTAGATTAGACCTAGTCTAAAACCCAAATAAGCTTAAATTATGTTTGGAATAAATTATTATGATACACAAACACTCTTTGTTCAAGGCCTAGGATATACCCTTATCCTTCTTTTCAAACACTACTTATTTCAAGACTAGAATAACTTTAACACCTAATGCAAACAACCCATTTCTTTAACATGGAAACCCTAATTTGATAAAGATGAAACCCTAGCTTCTATTGTCATTATCAAGTAATTGGATATTGCAACCCATTTCCCAGCCTCCATATTCATGGCTAACTCTTGTGATGCTACTACTTTTCTGCACTATCTAGCCTCTTTCTTAAGTCTCACCCCTATTTGTTTTCTTAAAGCCATACGTTACCTACTCCTGCAAGCACTACACTACCACAAGGCATCTCCTTCGTCGTTGGACATAATGCAGCTCGAAGTTGCTTACACCTCCACACTTGCAGTTTCCCTTCTTATCTAGACATCAACAATAAAACAATAGTCACTGCCATCAGTTGGAACAGCTGGAAACATGATTCAACATCATTCTCCGCTAAAAAAGGTAGTAACCATCACACTACAATTCATTGTCAGCCACTGCTAGTAGAAACTACTCCAAGTAGTCATGTCTTCAACTTCTCACAAACACTAAATATATTGTGATACAAAAGGCAAGGAGTTGCTCCTCCTCCGAGAAGCACATGTTCCAGATCCACCATTGCAAACTCTCAACAATCAAAACACTAACGACTAAAAATCACAAATCCATAGAGATTTCAAATATAAAACCTAGACATCTAGTACCATGTTTTCATAAATCAACACTACGTTATGAGGTTTAATAGTTTCCAAATGTTGGGTTTCAAATGATAAAGAGCTTTCAAGTTTTTGACTTTTTAAAGGCTTCCATCTAATCATTTAGATTAGGGATAATTACCAAAAAAAGCCTAAAATTTTCTCAAATTTTTAATTATATCCCGAACTTTAAAAATTAGCAATAAAATTTCCAGACTTTCAATTTTTTTAACTCTAGCCAACGTTAGTCCCACTGTTATCTTTACTGATATGGCACTTCCATGTGTCAATATACCCTAACTATCTAGCATCATTAGGAGAAGTCAGCTTGATTAGTGAAATGAAGTGGCTTCTTCATGATTGTAAAATGAAGTTGTTTCAAAAAAACTAAGACAATCTCACTCACTTGGTTGTCGTTCTCAAACTATAACCTAAAATCCCTAACTTTTCTCTCACTCATACACGAAATCACTCTTACCCCATTCTCAATCTATAACCTATCCTAAGTTTTCTCTCACTCATTATTCTCAATCTTTGTCTTCAGATTTCTCCCATCACCAAAAGGTCATTTTTCCTTGCTCTCAACCCTTCTTGCATCGTATCACTGGAAGCATCATTTCTCCCTTCTCGACAGTCATTTCTTGCTTAAGATTTCATTGTCTTCTTTTTTCTTCTGATAATATTTGATGTTCTACTAGAAGGCGTAGATGATGTTTGATGTTTAATTATGTCTCCTGCTCTGCTCCTCTAAGTTGGTGTCTAAAGCAACAAATAGGAATATCGCTTGGGTAATAGGCCAGAATTGGAACCGTGTTGGAACTATTTGGAACAAAATAAGTTTTCTTTTGCTTCCAAATTTTCAATTCTTAATTTCAATAAATATATGTTCATTTCCATGCATTTTATGTAAAATAATTCCTACATAACAAAAAATTTAGGTGGTGTTGAATGACCTAACTACTAACGTACTTCAGTATGATTGTTAAAAAGTATTATTAGATCAAAATTTACAGTTGGAATGTGTTACAAACCTACTTACCTTCTAATTTAGAAAGTTTCAAATGTAATGTTAGTGTTAAAAGGATTAATTTAGTCAACTGAGGAAATCTTAGCCAGTAATGAAACTTTATCAACAAGTTCAAATTAAATAACTATTTTATATTGCCTTATCAGTTACCTATTCTCTTCAACCAAAAATACTAAGAAAATTTCATATACATAACATATGGATAAACCTATCATCAATATGATTTTAAATACATGTTGTTCAGAGAGAGGGGATTCAGTTATATGGAGTCTAAATAAACATATGGAAGTTAATTTAATTCTTCATGCTAAAGGTTGTTATTTAATATCGTCCTAGAATACTTTGATCTAAACTTGAGTAGTTTCTTTAGTCCAATTTGAGATTGGTGTTTACTTTGTAGCTAACATACTACCTACGTGAGCTTTCTTATAGAAAATTTTAAACATAACTAAAACCTGTGTTTTATAGTCAAGAGGAGAGCTTGAATCATATATTTTTCTATTTTCCTATTCTCTTAAACAAAAATATGGTCCTCATATGATTAAATAATTACTTGTTATATTGACCAACTAAACATGATGACATAATACAGGGAGTAGCCACAAATAATAAATGTTACAAAGAAGAATTATAAAAGCTATTTTTGTACCTAAATGAGAAAGTGAATCTTCTTATAGACAATGCAAATGGAGATGACTCGTATGTAAGAACACAAAGAATGTAGACAATGCAAAGTATTTAGAATTGAAGTACTTTGAGATTGGAAGATATGGACTAAAAATGGTGATGTTAAGTATGATTTACTTGTCTGTAGGATTTTTAATTTACCCAATTTGAGATTTTTTAGTTGTTGCTTCTATTTTTCTTTTTGGAATATTTATCGCTTTGTATCTAGTCACACTTTGCTGGTAAATTTTAAATTTCATTATGGTGGAGTATTGGAAAGGCAGGAAAATAAATATGTTAGGGGTAAGATAAAAAAAAAGATATGGGTATTGATGAACTAAGCTTGCTAGTTTTAAAAGGGATCTTTGAAGATAAAGAACATAGAGTAATCTCTATGTTTTATAAATTTCCACACGAGTCCATTAAAAGCTTGATGGAGTTAAGCTTAGAGCATGACAAGGACATATTAGATATGCTCCAAAAAATGGAAGAATTGAATTATCATAATGTTGAAATATATTATGATCATGGTCATGATAATCCTGCAATAGATGGTAAGGAGTCAGACTCTAATGATGGCTTGAAGCAAGATGAGGGGTTGTTCTAAGTTGAATTGGAGCAAGATGAGGACTTCATTGTTATCCAGGATAGTGATTCTGGAGATGATTTAGTTGATAAAGAGTTCTTCAGAATTGATGATGAAGAATATGTTTTTGCTAGAACAAATGAGAAGAGATATGGAAGACTTTGCAAAGTAGGTTTGAATGCAACAATGTTGTCGATGGTTTTGCTGCTAGTGGAAAGAATTTCAATAAAGTTGGTGATCATTCCAAAGATACTAGAAGAGAAGAAGGAAGCTTAGTTTTAATCCAAAAGTTAAAATGACTAATTTTCAGTTTGAAATTGGAATGAAGTTCAAAAACAATAAACAATTGCGGGAATTTATAAGGAAGCATACAATTACAAATGGGTATAATTTTTCAATGGCCAAATTTACTCTAAGAATGGAAGCAATTTATGATGTACATTGTCCTTTCCAGGTGTATGCTAGCTGGATTGGAAATGAGAAATCATTTTTTGTAAAGAGAGTAGAAAACACTCATAACTATAGTAAAGTTCAAAGGTACAAGCAGGCTAATAGGAAATGGATTGCGAATGAATTCATACACAAGTTTAGGAGGAACCTGAAATAGCCAATTAGTGAAATGATGGATGATCTTCAATCAAAATATGTATTACAAGTCAGTAAAATTCAATGTTATATGGCTAAGTGGGAAGCAATTACTATGCTTCGAGGATCAATGGAAGGTCATTATAAGAATTTATGGTCTTATGGACATGAGTTAAGACGAGCTGACAAAGATGGAAAGTTTATTATTGAAACTAATTTTGATGAATATGCTAGGAAACCAATGTTCAAAATATTTTATATTGGATTTAGTGCTTTAAAGTATGGTTTTCTTGGTGGATGCAAGAAGATTATTGGGCTAGACGGATGTTTTAAAGACTTTCCTTGGTGGTGCATTATTATCTGTTGTTGGTTATAATGGAAACAATCAGATGTTTCCTATATGTTGGGCTATAGTTAAGGGAGAAAATTACCAATCGTGGATTGGTTTTGAGCATTCTTGCTAAAGATCTCGACATAAGTGGAAATTCATGAACTTTTGTAAGCGATCAGCAAAAGGTAAACTTTAAATATTCCAATATCTGATGTTCATTTCTTTATGTGATCAACACTTTGTTAATTTATGTAAACATAGTTTTACGTGGTTTAATGGAAGCATTAAAGAATTTGTTTCCAGAAGCTGAAAATAGAAAATGTGCTAGTCATATGTATGCAAACTGGTCTAGTGTTCATAAAGGGAACATATATAAGACTTTATTTTGGGAAGTGGTGAATTGCACAACAGTGGTTGATTTCGATGAGCTAATGAAGGAGTTGAAGAGTTTGTCAATGAAGGCTTATAAGGATTTTAAAATTAGGGATCTAAAGACATTTTTGAAGGCCTTTTTAAGCACAAGACTGAAGTGTGAAATAATACATAACAACATTTCATAGGTAGTTAATGGATTCATTTGTGAAGCTAGTACCAAAAGCTTGATCAGTAAGTTAGAAGACATTCAAGTTTCTTTAATGACCCTGATATATGAAAAAAGGGATATAATGTTAACGTCCACTAATGATATATGTCATAGAGTGAGGAAGACAATAGAGGTAGCACAATGGGAAGCAAGACATTGTATAATCAGGACAAATCAGAATTTGAAATTTGAAGTCACTATTTTTGCAGAAAAGTACATCGTTGACTTGCAAGCATGAACTTGTCAATATAGACTATAGGATTTAACTGGGATTCCATGTAAACAATTTGTGGCTTGTATATCTTATCAAAGGGAGGATATGAATGCTTATGTGAATCGATGGTATAAGCGTGATACTTATTTGAAGAGTTACTAGTATGCTATGGAACCCATTAACGGTCCTAAGTTTTAGCCAAAGACTAAAAGTATTCATCCAATATTACCTCCACTGATCAAGAAGATGCTTGGAAGATCGAAAAAGGGATCACACTGAAGAACCTCGAATCCCAACAAATTGAGCAAGGATGGAGTAACTATAAGATGCCATCATTGTTATGAAATTGGTCACAATATAAAAGGATTAAAAAAAATAAGAATCAACCTCTAAGGCAACCTAAAATGTTAAGATAGTTATTTTAGTTGTATAACAAATGTCTTATTATTCACCCAGTATTATTAACTTTATGTTTATATTCAATATGTATAATGTAGTGGAAAAGAGGAAGACCACTAAAAACTGAATCCCCTTTATCCAATATTCGTAGCCATCCAGTACAAAGACCAACACAATCAGTATCGATAGGATCAATTGCTGCATCTTCTATATTAAGAAGAGAGAAGAGAAGGGTTAGTTAATATTAAATATAAAATTAAAGTTTTTTTTCTAACTTATATAACATTATAATTCTTTTTGTTTTTATAGGTAAGTAGAGGATATGGAGTAACATTTGGGGAAGTTACTGGGACTAGCTACTTTACAGTAAGTCATTTAAATTCATATTTATATTACTTATATGTAATTATAAGGGATATGATAATATTTACATAATTAGTTGTTTATACTTCAAAGATGTGTGGGAGTCAATGTCAAGCTGTACAACCTCCAAATAGTAATGCAACAATAACTTAAGCATCCTAAAATACAACTTCGAATACAACTCAACCTAGGAGGAGGATCAAACTAAGGGCCGAAAGATTTATTACTAGGAAATTTTAACTTTTACAGTTGCTGTTATGTTGAAACAAATGCTTGGCTTTAAGTGAAAATGAACTTCCTCTTCTATTTTTTTGGCCATAACTTTACATTTTTAGTTTCATAATTATAGACTATTAGCTAGCATATATGATGGTTTATATAGGTAATACCTTTTGAATTTGTTCAACCATTTCATTTCTAGAAAATAAAAATTGAAGCAAAGAGTGGAACAGATGTACAATTGAAATCACTGACCATATGTGATAATAGCTTATATATACCATCTTCCTTGTTTTAACAAATAATTGAATGTAGAGGAGTTTTGAAATGGACCTATGGATATGGATATTACCTATCTGAGCATTAGCATCCTAAAAGACAATTCTTTGAGTACATACAAGGCATATGTTCTTTAAGATTTTATACAATTTTCTTTCAGAGCATTTGACATTGCTCATATCTATATGTATTCTCTGTTGAGTAATGGTTACATCCAAGGTTGACTAAAGTCATTATCGAACATTTGTATCTTCACGTGTATCCAATATTGGGGTCTTTAGATCAATAGATGACTCTTTCTCTTTCTCTTTCTCTTTCTCTTTACTTCTTTGGTTGAATCAAAAGTTGAGCATATACATTCTCTTGCTCTATATTGTTGGAAGTTCTCCATACAATTAACTTGAGTTTGTTTTTGTAGGTTTGTGCTCATTTCTTTTCCCTTTTCCATAACAAGTCCTACTGTGAATATTCATTAGCGTTTATGCTAAAGATGATGTACAGCCCACTTCATGTCTATATGGATCTTGAAACTAAGGTAGCGGATTTAGTAGAGAGAAGCATGAAGCCTATATGAGATGATATTGCTGTTGATGATGCATTTTATGGAATACTAGATAGGGAGGTATGAGATTGGGATGTGGAAAAGATATATACAAGTCATCAAAGTGTGTAGAAACATTGTATACAAAAAACTAAAACTATGTGGAATGGTGTAGCTGTGGCTTTTTGGTGACATCATTTTTTAGCATAACTTTTAAATTGTTGAGTAGTTTGAAGCTTTATGCTCTGGATGGTTGTGAAATTTTCATATTTGCTTAACGAGAATCTACTCTCATTATTGTGTGGAGATGATTCTTATTTTTTTTAATCTCTTTTGATACATGGATTGTTTCATTATCTCTTAAGTGAGGATGGAAATTTATAGGAAAAATGTTAATTTTGTATGCAAACAGCTTCCATTGATTTTCAAACTAATCCTATCATCTTTATCGGATTTCTATATAGTTTTACGAATGATAAATTTAGGGAACTTCAATATCTTTTGCCTACGTCTATAAAGTACTTTAAAACTAAAATTGTTTGTAAATTCTTCCGAGATTTGGGACTATATAAAATGAGATAAGAAAAATGAAAGCAAACACCAAATTCCTTCATAATTATTTTTGCACTTAATTTTTCCTTCATAACTTTTCCTTAACAACATAAAAAGCTTACACTGAATATTAAAGTGGCAGGTGAATCCCAATAAATATAATTGTTACATTGGCTTTTCTAACGATTACAATGTCTCCATTTTTTTGTACTTACATCCGACGACGAAGCTATGAAATCGTATGGAACCTACAAAATAAAAATATAAACACATACATTAGGAATTATGACAAATTTGCATTATGCATATATATTTTTACATATACTTATTTCTTGCGAACAACAATACATCTTCCAAACAAGATTGTCATCTAGTAACACATCATAACTACCCAAATTTTTAAGAATGTCAAAATAGTTTTGATTAATCTTTCCAGGCATAATTTTTCGTATAATTCAATCCTTTTATTATATAATATTTCGATTAGATATAGAGTATGAAATTTATTCTACACTATATGAGTCTAATCATGTTAGTTTTCCACCATTAATAATTCATTCAATTAATGACATTTGTAAACTATATTACAAAGTGTCATTTTGCTATGGTCAAGGATTTCTTAAATCAATACTAATCAAGAACAATGACAACATTCTTCTTAATTACTTTAGGGTAATAAATCCTATATTAATCACTCAACTACCTCCATATAGTTCAATTTATATCCAATAACTACCAACTGCGTTATCCTTAATTATAATAAGTCATAATAAGTATCAAAATATATCAATCTCTATATAAGATAACTTTAGAGATCTCAAATCAAAGGATCAATTATACAATCATCACAATAAGAATTTTCATAGACATACAAGTAATGTTCGAAATGGAATTTTTATACGGGGTTAATTTAGTGAATTTGTTTAACAAGCTTATATACATTTGTTTAAGTATCTCTATATTTTAGCCTATAAGATCAACCACTTCCTTAATAAGAAAAATCATAATACGTGATAGTTTTTTTATATTCTATTAATGTCCAATATGAATAGAATAATGACTACGAACTATTTAAGAACAATAAACAAATACAATTTGAATATTATAATTATAATCTCATCATAATTTAATTTACAATATATAATTATCATATAGACTTTATCATATACATCTAAATAAGTACAAGATAAAGAATGTGTTTAAATTATTTGTCACTAAATTACAACTAATGGATTAGTTGTAGGGTATAAACTAATACGAACCATTTTATATACTTTAGCCTCCAACACTAATTGCAAGTTTGAGAGTGTTAAGGCTATATTTAGTTGAATGTAAGGTTTTTAATGGAAAGGAATGGAATAGAATATAATTGAATAGTTTATAATTGAATGGAATGTAAATGAACTTAATATTAGAAAATTATTGTTTAGGAGGGATGAAATGGATCATAATGTAATATAGTGAAATGTTATTTAGATAAAGGGTTTATAATGTAATATAGTGTAAAGTTATTTATCATTTTACATTCCCTCATAAACTCCCAAAATCGAAGTTTTTTCATTTTTACTGTTTAGGATGGAATGAGATGTAACATGAAATCTTCCTCGTCTATTCTATTCTATTATAAATACTCCTCTCATATGATAGAATAATATTACAATTCATTCCATTCTATTAATAAACCTCTAACTAAATATAGCCTAAAAGTTCATAAAGGCCCACCAATGTTCCACCTAACTCAAAAAGCAATGCCCCCCTTAGCCTAGTGAACCAACCTTGAAGCAGCATTAAGTTCGAAAGAAAAAAGACAAATGATAGCTACAAATTGTACAATATTGAGTGTAAAGAGAAGGGGCCTTTCCAGAACTTAAGGTGACTTGAGGACAGACACTGCTTAGCAATTGAAGGAGACATGAAATATATTAAGATGTCATAAAAGTTTATTTTCATTGAACATATACGTAAATAAGTTTATCCTAAATTACACTTACATGTAATGACATATCAAATTTTTTTACTTTTTTATTTTATTGAAATTTCACGTCGCCAAAATTTGAAAAAACACAAAGCATGACATTTCATAAAGTCTATTTATGATTACGTCTGCGTAACGTTCAATGATTACAGTAGTGAGATGAAGCTACCAAGGACCTAAGGCTATGTTTGGTTGAGGGGTTGAGGACGGAAGGGGATGGAACGTAACACGCTTCCATCGTTTGGTTGAAGGTTTCATAATGGAATGGAATGGAATGGGATGGAAGCGGAGGGTTTTATGTTACGTTCCATTCCATCCTAAACAGTGAAAATAAGAAACCTCCGATTCGGAGGGTTTAGGATGGAACGTAACCT
>JANZXP010000009.1:4298811-4320566 GCA_027576715.1 Erythroxylum flavicans
TTAATAATAATATTTTTATATAATTAATAATAAATTATATATAATTAATAATAAAATAATAAACTTTCTAGAATAATTATTTTAATATAAGGGGTATAATAGTCATTTATTATACATTACATTCTATTCTATCCATTTTCCAAACAACATTTCATTACATTACATTATGAACCCTTCCATCTTTCCCAAACAACGTATCACTATATTACATTCCATTCCATTATAAACCATTCCCTTCCGTTACATGCCGTTCCCTTCTATTCCATTAATTAGCATCCAACCAAACAGGCCCTAAGAGAACAGGGCAAAATGAACGCATTTATGATAAAATCTAAGGGGCACTAGTCTTCTGATTCGAAATTCGCCAAGACTATTATTTGACATTCTCTTAATTCACTCCTTTTCTTTGGGTTCTGTATAATCCTAAAACAAGTATACCTTCAGTAGGAACAGTATAAACAATACAAATTTTGACACTTATGTTGGGAGTAAATCAAGAAACACTCTACTCCATTAGATTAAACACTCAGTGTATACAGTTAAGCAATCATAACATAAGGCAGACTGAAATTCCAAAACCCCCAGAAGCAGTAATTTCCCCTTTGAAGCTTTCAACAACTTGCATGCTCGTTCCAACTCTTTAGTGTTGAAAGCATAGAAGAGATCTCTAGAAACTTATGAATCCATTTGAATGTCTCCCCCATTACCATTTGGTGGATTTGCTGCCAAGGTACTTTCAGGCATATTGCTTGGAGGATTCACTGCTCCAAACTGGAATTCAGTTGCAGTTATCTCCGGCAAAGAGCGGGCAAAGATAGAGGTTGCTCCTAGATTAGTGAAAGCAGGAGTAGCAACTGGATCATTAACCTTCGGGAAGCCAAAGCTAAAAGATGGCATATTTGAAGGTGGAAAGCCACTGTCACAAGACCCAAAAATCTTCTGCTCGTACTCCTGCAATAGCTGGTAGACAGCTAGAAGAATAAAAAGCGAAAATTCAGGCGTGTGGGAGAAAATGACTATCCAAAAAGGAAGAGCTAATCTTTTGAAGAAAGAGGTGATATATGTATCATTTAACCCCACCCTAGAAGACAAACAAGTATAATACAGCAATATCAAAGGCATGTAAATGTTGAACACCATATCCCCATATTAGGTACTGGTCTCTTAACTTCATGATCCTTTTCCGGGAAGAGGAAGAGTAACCCAACTGACAACTGAATTCTAGAAAACTGCAGTTTAGTAACTCTCATGTGGAACTACGATATTCTAGGTTGAATCCTAGTACTTTAGACTTGACAAACTTTAAAGAATGTCAGCACCTCAAACTGGGATTTAAATTACCAAGGAACCTAACTGGTTTCTTTCTGCAGATGTGCAACATCTGCATCTTGGGCACATACCTTGAGTTAAGTCAACAGATGGTCTTCGCTCTTTCACCCACTGGTAACTCTGTGAAAGCCTCCATCCCTTGGACTTCATCAAGTAAGCCATTACAATAGCTGGAGACCTGCTAACAATTACATGGTTATAATCACCAGAAACATTGAATATCCTGGAATAACACATGCAAAGCTTCAAAGATCTTCAGAATCAATATCCACTTCTGGGAACCACAATTAAAGGCGAAAATGTTACCAAGAAGGAAGGAAAAAGGGAAAGGCAGAAGGACAGCAGTTCTACCTATTTCTCCCTGACATGCAATGTACAAGAACACGGGACTTGTCCTTCTCACATTGCTCTGTTAAAGAAGCAAATGAATGTATTATATTTAACACTAATATAAAGGTCAGCTTATCTTAACATTAAAAAATCAATACATCTACATTTTCAAGAATAGAACTGACAGAATGTCATCTAATAGAAGATTTAGGAGGGCTATTTTAAGCGTAAAATCCAGTGGTTTCTTTTATTTACAAATGTTTTAGCATTTGTTTCTTCATATTGCAATTTAATGCTTAAATAAAAGCACTGATATTAATTGTTGAGACGCTTTGACCTTGCTAATTCAGTGCAAACAGGCTCATCTTATCGTGAGCAATATATTGGACATTTATAAACATACAGCTTTTACACATAAAAAGGAAAAAACAACCTTCCTAAATTTACCGCCTAAAATTACGGAATCCCACTAATTGGGGAATATACAATCTTCACACAAATTAAGCACACCTAAGCAACTGACCAACAAAATCCATTTTCGCACCCCCCTTAAGCTTTGGAATACGGATTTGTCATTCCTAGCTTAGCAAGAATGCTCTGAAATACATGGGTACTTAGCCCTTTTGTAAGTACATCTGCATGTTGTCCTCCAATTAGAATATAAGTCATACAAATTAATCCACTTTCTAATTTTTCTTAATAAAGTGCACATAAATTTCAATGTATTTTATCTGGTTGTGCTGTATTCAATTATATGCCATATTTATCGCAGAATTAGTATCACAGTTAAATCTCATTGGACCATTCCACCTTATCTTCAGGTCATCAAGCATAGTCTTTAACCACAACAGTTCACAAATCCCTAGTGCCATAGATCCAAATTCTGCTTCTGCACTTGATCTTGCCACAACATTCTGCTTCTTGCTCCTCCATGTTATAAGATTGCCACAAAAAATGTACAATATCTGAAAGTGGATCTTCTATCAACTGGGAATTGATGTCAGGATAGGACGAACTCATTTATCTCTTTTGAAAATCTGTTCGAGTAGTCTAGAATTCTATAAGCAGCCTATAGATGAACTCCTTCGGGATCATGCATAAATAGGCTTATTACATTGATCAAATATGCTACATCTAGCCTTGTATATGGTAGATAAATGTGTTTCCAGTGAGCTAGCTTCACCAAGTTTATAGTTGGGATCTATAGGAGTTGGTGTCGATTTACAAGCTAATGTTCCCATTTCTTTTAAGAGATCAATTATGTATTTCTATTGGGAATGAGCTGCTTCAATTCCCAGAGATACTTCAAACTGCCTACATTATTTCAAACTCTTGAATTAAACATTCTTTCAAGGCCCCCCTCTCCTTTTTATCATTGTCTGTCACAACTATATCATCAACATAATTTAACAATGTTGTAACTCCCCCTGAATTTGAATGTCTAAAAAATATTGTATGATCACTTTGACTTTGTTTGTATCCTAATAGATATCATTAACAATAGCAAATTTCCCAAACCATGCCCTCGGTGATTGTTTAAACTATAAAGAGCCTTTACAACTTGCAAACTTTATTACCTACCATATTGTCACTGAATCCAAGAAGAATATTCATGTATATTCCTTTTTCCAAGTTATCACAGAGGAATGCAGTTTCTACATCAAACTACTGTAATTCCCAATCAAAGTTAGCTACCAACGATAAAATGACCCTTGTGATGTTCACTTTTGCAATTGAGGCAATGATAAGGTAATCCACTCCATATGTATAAGAGTACCACTTAGTCACTTGTACCACTTTATACCTCTCCAATGATCCATCAGCTTTATACTTCAAGGTGAATACTCATTGCATCCCACTGGTTTTTTCCCCTTTGACAATTCTACTATCCCCTAGGTTTTATTTTTCTCCAATGCATTCATCTCAAGTTTCATGGCTTTCCTCAATTCTCTTTTGGATAATGCCTCAATAAAATCTTAGGTATTCAATAGTATTTAGATTAGTAAAGAAGGTTTTGTAAGAAGGTGAAAACCTACAGGACACAGTGTAGGATAAAAGATACAAAAGCCGCTTGGTAAACTCTTGGGTTCCTTTCCTCAAAGCAATAGGTAACTAACTATCATCATCCTGGGTTTTAGTTTCACAAGACATTTCAGATTGAATGGGTTCAAATATCTCACTTGCCTCATTTACTGGTGGATGATTCGGAGCAAAATGTCTTTGAGTTGGGATTGTTAGCTGACCTTCTTGGATACACCATCCCAAATTGACTTTTATCAATAGTAATTTTTCTATCAAATTGATCATTCATCATAGACTCAACAAAAATAGGTTCCCTATTTGACTAAGATGATTCTACCCTAGAGTGGACGATGGTAGGGATGATGATGCTGAGAGAGAGACGTCAAACAAATTTTCGAAGTTATTCTCTTCAAGCTTATCTTCCCTAGATATAGACTTCAAAAGGCTAGAAATATGTTAGGCCTCAACTTAGCTTTTCCTTGTGATATTCCATCGAGAAGAATCTTTAGAGAAGCCCATCTACTAATATTGCTATAGAGAATTAAAAGGAAAGCCCAATCCAGATTTTGAGTTTATTTCAATTATGTTCTATTTTATTTATTGTTACTATTTTTGCTGTTTTGCCTACTAGTATGTTTCTAAAATAATGAGATGTCAATGTTGTTAGGATTTTTTCATATTTGTTTATAATATTAAATGCAACGAGAAAGGGTGCAACTATGTAATGAGTCTTATTTTGGTATTGGGATAAAGGCACGTCATAAAAGCTGTTATTGTCTTCTTTTTTTTTAAATTCCATCATCATCAATCGAGGGTCAGCCTTGGAGCAATTGGTAAGGTTACTCCTTTGTGTCCAGAAGGTCATAAGTTAAAGTAATAGAAACAGACTTTTTGTAAAATACAAACGGAAAGCTATATACAATTGATGACCCTCACCCGACCCTTACAAAGCTGGGCGCCTTGTGCACTGAGTTTGTCCTTTTTGCCCTTAATTTCATCATCATCAATAACATCACCTTTCATCACCAGGTCTTTCCATTTTCTCCTCTCTTATTTTTTAAGTTAGTATTCCATTGAGTTTGTATTATTTTTGGTATGAGAACTAGTTCTTTCGATCTTTGGGGAATGCCAGCTACAAGGATAGAATATCAAATGGAAAGTATGCAGGAGAAATTACCAGCCATTGAAACCCACCTCACCCATTTAGATTCAACTATGTCTTGTCTAAATCAGAAACTTGATGAACTTACTCACAAACTTGAGGAAGTGAACTTGAGGCCTAATAGAATAATAGGGTACATTAGATATGTAAATTTTCTTTGGAAAGTTGATGATAACATTTATAGCCCTTTTGACTAGTGAGTATCTTAAGAAGACAAATGTGACTGCTCTAGACTCCAATTTTTCCTGTTGAGGACCGCGAACATGAACAAATGTAGTACAACCCAAAATCTTAGCCATAAGATTATTAGAATTTCTAGCATCTAGATAAAAGTGAGGAAGACATGCCAGAGGAGTGTTGGAATCTAAGACACGTGATGGCATTTTATACATGCAGATGTGAGAATAGTTTCTGATGAAATACGCATGCTCTAATAGTGTTTAAAAGATGATCATTTGTGCTTTTAGACACTCCATTTTGCTGGGGTGTGTGGATACAAAATAATTCGTGGATAATGCCTGTTTTTTGAAAGTATGACAAATTTTTGCTAAAATATTCTTTTGCATTGTTAGAATGAAATTCTTCAATTTTAGTACCAAAATGATTTTGTGTCATACATTGAAAACGAAGGACAACATCACTGACATCTAAATTATTTTGCAACAAGAAAAGCCATGTGATACAAGTGCAAATCAATGAAGGGTACAAGTCATCTAGCACCAATGATATTAAGGATGGGAGGACCATAGATGTCACTATGAATTAAATAAAAGGAGTATAAGTTCTTTTATTGATAATTGAAAAAGACACACAGGTGTGTTTGGCATAGTCACATGCATCATAATGATAACTCGCTATATCTATCCCTTTAAGAAAAGAAGGAAACATGATCTTTAAAGGTGTAAATGATGTATGACCCTAATGAAAATGATGAAACAAAATAAAATCCTTTTGTGACGATGATAGAAGTGACAAAAATAGCTTATTATCGCTAATAGATGATTGGTTTGAAGTTTCCATGTAATAGCACCTGTCCTTTTCCTTACCAAGTCCAATCCTCTTCCCCAAACCTTGTCCTAAAATTCACTAAGGGGTAAAAATTGGCTATACAGTTCATGTCTACAATCATTTTGTGTATAGAAACAAAATTACTGAATAACTAAAAAACATGAAGAACACTTTTTAGTAAGATTGACAAGTTATATGCCTTATATGCTAGCAACAGTGGTAAGGGACCCATCAGTAACAATAACTTCTCTATTACTTGGAAAAGGAGCGTAATTTCTAAATTAATTGGACTAGTGGGTCATGTGGTATGTGGTGACTAAATATATTACCTATAAATGATAAGGATTTTTGCGAGGCATTAAATCCAATTGAATAAGACGGATTATCTAGAAGCAAAAATGGACACAACACATATTTCTCCATTTGATAGTTTATCAAGCTTATGGAACTTAGAAATAGGTTACGTAAGCTAATGAACTCGCATATGATGTTTTACTTAGTTAAAACAGTAACTTCTTTTAGGTTTAATATCTTTGCTATTGAATTCACCTAGTTACGACAACTTTTCTTGTTATTTTGAGTGACGTGGGCTAGAAGCCTTTTGTTGGTTTCCCTTATTGCTCCACTAGCTTGGGGCTTTACTATGCAATTTCCAACAACATTTTTTGGTTTGCTTTAATTTCTTATAGTATATACACCAAAGGCTATCTTTGAGGTCTCTATTACCATATCTATTCTACACTCCTTTTGGTCAACTTAGCTCTTCCATGTTTCGCACTTTTATTTGGCACTTTTGTTGACACTTTTCTAGTAATTCCTACAATAACATTCACTGTTGAATTCTCTGTAGTTTGTGGTTGAAACATGACAGTTCATCTACTTTCTTTAGCTCGCACAAATGAAATTGCCTCATTTAGTGATGAGACTTCTTCCTTTCCTAAAATTTGCAATCATATTTGATCAAACTAAGGATTCAGGCCGGTAAGAAAATCATACACCCTAGCCTTTTTAGTAAAAGATTTTACTTTAACAAAAGAATTACTACACTCTAGGCCAACAGTTTTATAGATATCCAATTCCTACCACTAACTTTGTAATAGATTGGCATATTTGTTACTAATTTCCCTCTTTGCCTTGTTGTTCTAGCTTTTACCTTCATTTCATACACCTGAGCAACATCCTTAGCCTTGGAGTAAGTTTGTCGAATAACCTGCGAAATTTCTTTCGTTGTTGGCAGAAACATACAGGTATCACTAATTTCAGGTGTCATAGAACTCCAAAGCAATGACATAATAAGAGAGTCCTCTGCATCCCAAGCTTCGAAACTTGATTCTCCTTGCTTGAGACTAGTTCCCAATAGGTGACTCAGTTTTCCTTTATCTCCGAGGATGGTTTGTACTAGTTGAGGTCACTTTAGATAGTTCTTACCATTCAATCTGTATGTTGTTATAATATATAGAAGCTAACCTTTTGATTGAACTTCTTTAGAATTTTAGGTGAGTTATTGATAGAATTAATTTCTGCAATTTCAAACATGGCTTTTGTTACTAGAGGTTAAATTAACTGAGGCTATGATTAGGGTTTAAAACAAAAAAGAAATCACAGTGATAGGAATAGGGTTTGGTTGGAAAAGTGCAACAATGAAGGTTGCACAATGACTAGAGATCGCAGCAATAGAGGCTGCTCGAAGTTGCAATGACGGCAGCTATAAAATTTTCCTCAAAAACCCAAAAAGCTCTTATACGATGAGGAAAACATAGGAGAAAGGCTCATCTTATTATGAACAATGTATAGGGTATTTATATTTTCCCAAAAAAAAATCTATAGGGTATTTATACACATACAACTTGCACACCTAAAAAAGAAAATAAAAACCTTCCTAAATTTACCACCTAAAGCATATGAATCCCATTAATTATGGAATCCCACTAACTAAGGAATATATAATCTTCACACTGAATAGGCACACCTAAGCGGGCTGACCAATAAAATCCTTTTTACATATCTAAAGAAAATAGTTATAGTTAGTACTCATCAAAGTAATAAATTAACTTAACTTCCAAAAAAAAACCTAATAAATTAACTACAAATTTTTTGTTTTATCACGTAGGTTCAATCACTAACACAATATTCAATGTCTTCAAAGTGTTTTTGTTTTTCCTTTTTAGAACGTAGTCCTCTGTCAAAGTATTCCTTCCAAGCCTCTACTACCAATCTTGAGTAGAGAGCCTAACAAACCTACAAGAATCTTTAATTCCCTCCAAAAAAGAACTTAAAACTTTGTTGATAAGTCTGTAGACCTTAATCAATATTCTAATAAAGATTTAGAATGCCCGTAGATTGAGCAATTACTACTATAATTACCAAAAAACTGTCAAGACATAATCCAAGCGAAGAAAGTAAAATGAGATAGTTGATCATTGAAATGAAGAGAACTCACAAGAAGCATTTGTTTAGAGGTCAGAATATGCACAATCCAAAGCAAGATAATAGACATTATAATGAAGTTAAGCAAATTTTATCACCTTTCTGGACAATGCTATAAGCATAAGCAAAAAACAATAAAGAAATGACACATAAATTAATCCAAATCAAATTATGTGAATGTGTATTTAGTCAATGATTCATATGAAGAAAAGGGCATGTTAATGACTGATGAGTTTCATGTTTGAGACATAAAACTAACCTAAAAATTGATTTGCATCGTCAAATTGTAGGGTCCTATCATCTTGGAGGCAATGATAGGTGAATGAGTTCTTGTACAGATTTTGGCAAGCCGGTACTGTCTGCATAAAGAAGAAAAAGGCTATGTGTGAGTATATGACAAATGCTAATCAATAAGCAAATGTTTCATTGCATAAAACTTAATAGGCATGGAAATGAATTACAATGGATGAATATCATAAAGGGCAAAACAATGAGGAAATATTTCACATTGAAGGCACTGGAACAAGTAGCAATATAATGTAATTTGTTCCTTCCTTTCCAAACTTGTTCCTTTCACCAATATGTCACTAATATAAAGTTTGGTGAATCCAAGAGTGTTACCATTGAAACCAAATGAAAGCAATAGTTGCTTCACCTGACAACTAAACTGCACATTAGAACTAACTCACAACCTAAGACGGCTTACACAAGGTTCTACATATGAATGTTTATCACAACAAAGAAAATTTAGCAGTGAAATAAATCAAGTGGAACTTGATGCCACTTTTTTTTTCTCGTATAAACGTAGCCATTTCCTTTACTCACGAAATACAGTGCAAGTTTTGACTAAAACCAACAAGCTCACTTAAGTGTAAAAACATTCAAACATAATTTCGAAATATAAATGGAATTGCACACATTTAAATATCCATATTACGCCAAAGCTTTCATCCTAACTAATTTCGAAAAACAAAAGATTCAATAATGTGATTAGACCAATGGTCAAACAAGTTCACATGCAACTACATAGCATCTATTAAACTAATAATCCCACGGTGACATTGAGGTTAAAGATGACAATTACATAGCTTCCTGAATATTAGTGCCTGCAAAGGTCCCTACAGCCCAATAAATATAGAAAGTCTTCTCGAAAAATAACAATTCAGCATTCATCAGCCAATCCAATCTTTGTCCATAAAGCATCAACTGATTGTTTATGGGTGTTATCCAATACCATTCTTCAGTGCCCATCACAAGTTGCTTAAATGACATTCTCATCCATCATTGGCAAGCAATGCAATCGTTGACTCATCTTCAATCTATTAATTCTCATTCCAACTACTCATCCTCAATCACAATTTTTACAGCAGCAGACCACTTGAGCGATCTACCCTCTAAATCGTTGTTTCCACAGGACGACAGAACCAATTCCCCTGAAATGAAAAAACACTGACCCTATCTTCTCCCGCATAAGAACTAAGTATAAATCACTTAACCATCATCAGATAAACAAACACAGAAATTGTCCTGTGAGCAAAAAAAACTTCCAACCACCTAAATATGCACTAAATGAATCCCATCACTGGACCACAGATTCAACGTACATAACGACCAACTCATACAAAGATGACACTAGACTAAGCAAAAGTATAGAAAACGATAAAGCAACGAGCTTTTACATTGAGAACGCGAGAAATCCCCTGGGCCTTGAGTAACTCAGAACGGGAAGCGTTGTCGTAGCTACCCAAGTAAAGGAAATCTGGCAAGATCTCGGAAGGGAAAGCGCTGATATGGAGGGGAGATTTCTCGGCGGCGTCCGGCATACGGTGGCCGCAAATCCCACAAACCTCGCCTTCCTCGTACTTGTGGTAGTGCCCACATACTGCACATGGGTTCTCTCTTTCTCTCTTCCTCATAATCCAAATATCAACGTTTGCTAATCAATCACACCAAACCAACCAAACCAGAGATGCCAACAGCTTCGGTCTAAGCAAGGCCTTCAAAATATATATTACAAAGAGAATTTGATTTGATAGTGAGAACAACGGAAAAGTAGTTATCTTTATCCTTTAATTGGAATGTGACAAAGAACACAAGAGCAGAGCAGATACAAAGACCTGAGGTTTGGGTATACAGAGAAGAAAGAAGAAGAAGACAACATTTTCACAAAATGAAAGTAAATAATTTAACATGCGGTTAGTGTTCCTTGTTTCGGATTAACGTAATAATAAAGTAATAATGAAATCCTGTTTTCAAGATTTCATACAAGGTATTTGGATTGACACGTGACATGTACTGCTTCTTGTCTGCTTTCGTATGGTTCTTTCATCTCCGGATGATGTGAAAATTACAAGCTAATCCAATAATCATTGAAAAGATGGATGAATTCGAGCAATCATGGCATTACAAAGAAACTACTGGCCGTAGTTATCAATAATGAAACAGATATTGGATGTTGATAGTGCTAAATTTGGTCGTGTCATTAAAATTCAACGTCTCTCTCAATATTCTTCACAAATTACCTAAATTTATAAGGATCCCTAGATAGGGAAATGCCACATACATGACTTTTGATGTAGGATATGATCATGCCTATTAGAAATATAGAGTGGCGGCATAGATCAAAGGATAACATTTCATGTGTTGTTTAATGTTATGAGTCAACTCTATAAGAGCATACTAAACTTGTCGTAAAATAGTTCTTTGGGGCTACTTGTTACAGACAACATTAGGGTGCTTTTGTTGTAACTTACCTTTCTCCCCTTTGGGCAAGTCCGAGTATAGCTTATGGCAATTACACCGACTTATGATCAACGGGGCATGGCGCCCTTTTAATCTATTTGACTTAAAAGGAGTCATACACAATAGTTTTATTATTTATATTTCCATTTTTTACTTTGTGCTTCCAACCTTCTATTTTGAACTTTGGTTAGTTTCCCAGTAATGCCTTCCTTTATTACCCTACTTTATGCGGGTTATTACCTTTGACGTTTCGTAGTATGTTTAGTTGTCTAGCATGGTATTCCTTTATTACTTGCATTCTTGGCTTTCTATCCATTAGATTCCTTGCTTGGGTACTAGGTGGTTACAGCATCATGCTTTTTATTATATATTTTCAAGTATGATGTTCATAACTGGGAGTTTCTTAGTAAGAGAGTGTCTCTAATGTATCCATAATTTCCTCCGTATTTTGAGCTTGTTCTTTTTTTTGGTACTTGACTAATCATTCTTTATGTGATAACCATTCTATATGAAAATCTTAGTGTTGTTTATGTTAGCGAAAATAGCAATAATAATTAAATTGGAAGGCTTGTTTGAAAACAAGATATCATGAAAAATCACTACTCTAAGTTGAAAATTTCCCCTCTACGATACAACAGGATAATAGGAACCGACTTTAGAGTTAATGCCTTCTCCATCAACTTTGGTGCACTCTAAAAGGCAGAGGAAGAACTGTCTCTGATAATTAATAAAAGTAGATAAATAGAATTTTGTGTCTTATTTTGAGAGAATGAGAAGATGTGTAAAATTAATTGAGAAAGATTTTGAAGAGTGGAAGTGAGGGGGTTTTATAATTAATTAATAGAAACCCCCTCACCATCAACGTTGATGGTCAATGTTCATGTGAACATTTGGACTAACTTCAACAATCTCCTACTTGGTCCAAACTTGAGAAACAAACTATAACAATAATAAATAAAAAATAGATGAACAATCAGGGGAACTAAGTCTTGAACCTGTTGTCGTAAGAAATTCAGAGACAGAACCTGCTAAAGAGTTAACAGCCTCACAATGCCCTGGTCTCATGATCGCTCTAGAGAGATAGCCCAAATACTCTCATAAGAAGGTGGCTAGCCCCCCACAATCACATAGATGAGTCCATCAAGTGTGTACTGCTCACACCATCCAAACTTAAGCTACGAAACTCATTAAGGATTATACAATCCAACCTCATCAAACACAGTAAAGTCATGTTAGGGATGCAATTCAACAACTGAATATATCTCAGCATTATACCACAAAAAAAGTACAAGTAGTCACCACACAACTTCGTTTGACCCATTGAACTTGGTTTCCCAAGATGGGTATCCATTACGATGTTACTACACGGTTGGGCTTAACCCCATCCCTTTAGCATGCTCTGTAACTAGTTTCCTACTCAAAACTTTTGTAAACGGATCCGCTAAGTTTCTCTCTGATTTAACATAGTTTAGAGAAATTACACTATATCTAATTAAAGTACAAACAATTTTATGTCTTAATCTGATATGTCTAATTTTGCCATTATATGCTTTGTTCTTAGCAACATGAATGGCAACCTGTGAGTCACAATGAAGAAACACAGAAGGAATTGGTTTTTTCCAAAGTGGGATATCTGCTAAGAGATATAAATCATATAAATGTCTCATAAATAATTGTTCTAGCCATATAGGTAACAGGATGTTACACTTCAATACTACAAAGTACGACTCGTGCGCTTACAATTATTAAGGGTTTTATAAATTGTAAAACTTGCTCAACATTACTTATCTTCAGTTTTAGAGGCTATTACCTCTTCTGTAGATACTATAGTGTTAGAGGCAATTGCCTCTTCTATAGATACCAATCATAAATATCTTCTGTTTTGTTCCTATTACCCATGTCTGAAGGAATTAGCAGGCAATTCTATATATTTTCTAATATTTATTCTATTTTGATGTAAAATTGTATCCTGAATAATCTCTGAATTTCATTTCAAATATTGTTATGTGTACTATGATGTTTCATGATTTTATTTTATGATGTTTTTTCCATCACTTAAACGTCATGAAACATGTACATGTGGATGTTAGACGATTGTTATGAGTTTCTCCTTTAAAGTAATAGATGCATTTTTTAATGTGAGATCAATTTCCCATATGCTCTTATCTTTTAATCAACCTCCACAATCTCTTGATAATCATACAATTACTCGAGAGTTTTAAAGGAATAATTTTCAAACCTCCATACTTTTTAGAGATATAGACTTCAGACCATTTAATGTCAAATTTATAACCTCCTTTATTTAAACCAAACAAGATAAATTTCCTAAGAATTTTATCAATGGTTTTGTTTATAGAACTTGGAATAACAAGATGTGTTGCCCAATGAATATTAATTAAAGATAGCATAATTATAATCAGTTGAGCTCTCCTAGCAAGAGATAAAGTTTTCATTCTCCAACCTATGATTTTGCTTTTATTTTATCCACCAAAGGTTTAAAACTTCTAAAACTCAATCTAGAAGAAGTTAATGGAATTCCAAGATATGTGAAAGGCACAGACATTTCTTTGAAACTAGTGATATGTTCCCCTCTACTTCTCTGATCCTTAAAACTTCTAGAAATATCAAATGAGGATTTTTCAGTATTAATATGGATACCAATCAACTTAGTGAATAAACTGATACTCGTTATTACAACTGTGAGTAAAGTTTTGTCCACCCTGGCTAAGATAATCAATTCATCAGTAAAAATGAGGTTGGTAATCCCAATTCTTTCTCTTAGAATGATAGTTGAAATGGTTGGTCCTCTCTATAATTTTACACAAAATCATATTGGATACCTCCATAACAATGGAAAATAAGTATAGTGAAGTAGGGTCACCCTGTCTAATGCCTTTAAGACTCGTGAATAATTTTGTTAGTTCTTCATTGATTAGAATATTAAAGGATGGGATGGAAAAGCATAATGAAATCTAATAAATGAAACAATCAATAAAATTATAATCCTTCATAATGTTGCATAAAAAAGTCCAATCAATATTATCATATGCCTTCTTTATATCAATCTTCAAAATGTAGTTTTTACCTCCTCTCCTTTTGGAATAACCCTTCATAAACTCTTGTATAAGAAGAATGTTGTCACTCATCTCTCTGCCAGGAATATATGCCCCCTGAGCACTATCTATATGGTTTAACAAGATCATATTTAATCTATTGGCTAATATTTTTGAAATCATCTTGTAGATTGAGTTACAAGAAGCTATAGGTATGAAATCACCAAAACGTTTTTGCTCAACTCCTTTATGAATGAGTGTTATGAAGTTGCCATCAATCACTATGAGTATTTTTTTTCTTGTCAAAGAATTTTAGCACTGCACCTAGTACTATGTCTTTAATGATAGGCAGGCTTTAATGAAGAACATAATGTTAAACCCATCTGGTCCTGGAGCTTTATGCGGATTCAAACCTTCAATAATTTGCTCAATTTTTGCTATGGTAATAAGTTTTGAAAGTATTTTAGCTTATTGAGAAGTAATAGAACTACACATGATACTTTTCAGTACTTCCCTTAAAGATTGAGCATTGGTGAGGGCATTTATAACGCCGGAGAAGTAATTAAAGGCCTCTGACTTCAACAATTCTTGATTGCAAATGATGTGATTATTGCACATTAGATTTTTTGTTCTTTTTGTAGCTTTCCTCGAGATAACTGATTTGTGAAAGAAAGTTGATCCTTTATCATTACCCTACAACTAAGCAATACTACACCTTTGCCTCATCAAGAATTGATCAAATGAGAGAGCTTTATAGAAGTTATATAACTTCTATAAATCTGCTTCTCTTTGTCAATAAGCACTCTACATTGATTTTTTTTATATAACTCATTATGAGCTGAAATTAGAGCACTTGTAGTTGTTGTAACAAGATGGTGTAAATTTCTTGCATTTTGCTTATACAACAACTTCAAATTCTACTTGATCAAAAACAATTTTTTACAGTATTTGTACTACTTGGGGCCATTCACTTAAACTCTTATCCCTTCCAATAAAGCATTATCAAAGCTAGGAACATATAAAAGAAAATTTTTAAACCTAAAAGGGTATATGATTTTCTCATAATTAGTATAAGTAAAGACAGATGAGTGGTTTGACAAAAAAGAGTTATGGAAAAATGTGAAGTTATTGAGGAATTACTGAAACCAATTAATGTTTGTAAGAGATCTATCAACTTTTGTATAAGATCGTTTCCCTTCTAGTTTTTACTCCATTTAAAGAAATTAGGCTACAACAATTACCTCAATGTCATATAGGCATAACATTAAATCCTGACAAGGAATTTCATTTGCATGGATTCCTTCAGCTTCTTCATATGCAATGATTACATTGAAGTCTCTAGTGATTAACAAGGCTTATTAGTGTGACTAAAGATCCTTTTAATGTCATTTTAGAGGTTATTTCTTTGATAGCCATTATTGTGGACATATATAAAGGAGATTTATACATTACTCTCGGAGATTTACATGTAACATCAATATGAATCATCTAATCTATGATACATGATGGAGAGGCTATAACAATGTAGCTATTGTAAAGAACTAGAATTCTACCATTAGGATGCTGATCAAAGTTTGTTATTTCTAGCCATTCACTACTTGTTAGCTTCAATATGTCACATTTGCTAGCTCTACATCTTGTTTGCAAAACATCTAGAAGATCTGGTTTATTATCTTTTATGAAATCTTTGTTAACTTTTTGGAGGGAGCATAAGCTCCTCTAATGTTCTAAGATGCAATCTTCATGTTTTGTAGTTATAAACAGGTGGATTCTTTTTCCTACTCGATTTCCTTTTCTGCACCATTTCAAATTCTTTCTAAGGAATTGGAGTTTCTAGCAAATTCTCTTCTTATTTTTGCTCCTTTATAATATTTTGACTGTCTGCATGTTCAATAGGATCTGAATTTACACCTTCTACCATCACATCTGAATATTTAACTTCTGTTTCCTCTCTCGAAATGTTGTTATTATTGTGCTCATTATTCTCTGTTGTGACAAATTCATCCAATTCATCATAAAAACTTATTTTAAATCTCTTACCAGTAGGAATCCACTTCTTTTTAGGTCCTTCCAAATCAGGTTTCCAAGAATAATTTTGATAGTACTTGAAAATGTTTGAACGTTATACTAATTAGTTTTGTTGTACCTTTTAATTATTTAATAATTTAACTTTCATATTCTTTTTATAGATAAAGATAAACTTCAATTTTAACTCTTATCCGTGTACCTATTTTTTATGAATAAGGATAATGTTAAATTTTAATGATATTTATACAATTGAGATGTAATTTGTCATATATTTATACAATTTTTTTAATGATATACACTTATCAAAAATATTAGTAACAAGTTCCCTCTCATACCTATCAACTGTCATTCTAACCAATTACTTGCAACTGAATATATTACAGAAAGCCCATTTCAAGGTCGGCCTAAAGGTTATTTGAGATGAGTTCAGGATTTCGATCATAGAGCTCCGCTGTGAAAGCAGAGAGCCCAAACGAAGGCCTAAAGAATTAACTTTTTTTATGAAAACGTCTAAAAGAGAAGGATCAAGTTATTCCTGTTGCTTGCAATGGATCGACTTCCCTTTCCGACGATCCCTGCTGCACAACATCATACGTGGTTGCCGCCTAATCTGCCGTATTCAAGCACTTTTTGGGATAGCAGAAACGTTGCTGATCAGATGAGAGAATTGCATGAGACTCTTTCTCTTGCTAAAGTGATGTAAGTCACTGGAATTCATTTACAGCTAAGCCGTTCCAAGCTCCAATTACTTCGTGTTGCTTTTTTATCTGCTTTTAATCCTTATCTCTGTCCAATTTGAATTACTTGTTTTGATAGGCAGAAGGAGCTTGAGGTTTTGATGACAAAGAGAGGTGAAAGAGGGTCGGTGGAAGATAAGAAAATGATATCTGCGTTTGCCAAGAATTTGGAAGATAGGAAATTGAGTTGGGAGACGCAAGAATCACTTTCTGTTGAAGCAGCCAACTCATTGATGTCAAAGCTAAGGGCTCTGCTTGAACCTTTTAGAGTTTTTGTTGATAAAAATACGCCGTGGGAAGAGAAATCGGCGGCTGTTAGATTGTGTGATAGAATGCGCAAAAGTAAAAGGAATAAACTTTGGAGAAAGAGAAAGAGAAAGCGCGTTGCAGAAATACGCCAGAAGGTTATTTTCTTTATTTCTCGGCGGAATATTGGGCCTTGCATTTGCCTGCAGTGTATGGTTTTGTTTAGTTATCTTATTGTTGTGATGTATAGGAGAATGAACGTTATGAACAGACTAATCGAGAAGCTGATGAATGGAGAGCAAGGGAGATCGCCAAGGATGCTGCACAAGTCAAGGTACACCTTTTATGTTCTTTTAAATGTTAAACAGACAAGTTGAGATACCATTTGATTTGTTTGTCATACACCAGGTGCTAGAAACTCTGATGTTGCTGATTTATACTTTTTTTTCTTTCTCAATTATGTGCCTTCTATTAAGTTTTACAATTTATTGATTTTTTAAATTGTAGAGATGCCAGGATATGTGCACGTGTTGTAAGATGTGATAAATTTAACTTTTACTTTAGTAGGTATCGCAGCATATGTGAACTTTCTTTGAAGCAGAAACATGTTAAATGATAGAACAGAAAACTGAAGTGTGGACTTTCGACGAAACTGGTTAAGGTGCTTTTAATTGATTGCATGATGTATGGCTTATTTTGTTGAAGAGAAGGTATGGGTTATCATTTCCATGTATTGAGTTAGATGAGTGCATGTTAATTTTGAAAGGTAGGCTATAGAATGTGAAAAAAACTTTAATGGGTTATGATAACACTTATCTTTGTTTGACATTATTGGCTGCACAGATGAGTTTATGTGCTTTGATGGCCATCTTGTTTCATCAAGAATTTCAAGAAGAATAGCTTGCTGATGACTTTAACAAAACTAATGCCTTCAAAGTTCCATGATTGGATGCATGGATATCTTCTCTTTTTTAGGGCTGTAATTCTCATCCAGTTTATTGTTTGTTTAACATATTCGTTTGGTCATGGTCTTCTTTCTATTGCCATTTCGTATTAGGAGAAGGAAAGAGTGACATAACATAAATATGAGTTCCTGTTCCCTCTACAATTTACGAATTAGACCCTAGTTGTGTAAGATTGCCTGTAATTAAAATAACTAGTTTTTCTTATTGCTAAGATAAGAAACCACTGATTTTGAACTTTACAGTGGAAAGATTTCTAGCATATGAAAATATAGTCCTATTGATCTACCTGTATCTAAAGCTTACTTCAAGCCAATAATTGTGACTTAGCATGGCTGCAGGTAGAAAAGATGAAGGAAATTACAAAGCTTAAAGCGAAAGAGGAGAAAAAGATACTAGAGTCTGAGGTAAAAAATAAATTAAAACAATCTGGGCCAGTGTAATTTTAGTAAGAATGTGTGATTAGTTTTGATTCTGGCCAACAGATGAGTTCTATATCCTCTCCAATTGTCTAATACTAGACTATGTTGCATGTTTCAGCTTGAGCTGGTTTTAATTGTGGAAAGATTGCAAGACTTGCGATCAATCAGGATCCAAAAGTTGAAAAAACAAGGTGTAATTACTGTCTTATCTTATGCTCTTCAGTCGATGTGCATTCTCATAATTATAAACTTCTCCTAATGCTCCATGTTTGCAGCATGGTCACGCATATCACAATTGCTGATTCCAGCATTCATCCACTCTTGATGCATCTGACCAACTCATATTAAATATGGAATTTAATAATGAACTTACTTTTTCAACTAGGTATTTGATGTTTAATAATAGCAGACACAATTACACAACTAGCTCTTAAGTACAAGAAAAACAAAATAAAAGATCAATTTACTTGTCTGGTACTGTTCAAAGCTAACAATAGTTTTTCTCATAGTTTTCTTTTGTTTTGTGTTTTCTAAGAGTTGTGTGATGTCCTGGATAACATCTCATTTCAAATTGTAACCAGTTGGTTTCTGTTGTTAATTATGTAGGGCATTTTCTCCCAGAACAAGATGACGAGTTTCTTGAGAGAGTTCGGGCTGCAGTTGAGGAAGAAGAGCGCCAAGCAATGGCTGCAGTGGATACAACTGCTGCCAAGGATGCCATTGCAACAGTCGAGGGAGCCAGAAAGGCAAAATATAATGTTGAGTCCACGGTAAGAGATTCAAGTCGCGATGATAGTGAATCAAAGGAAATTAAAGACCAGGTAGCTGAAAGAAAAGACAGCAAAAGCTATGGTACGGCCTCCGACCCTTCTGAAGAAAAAGCCTCTGAAGTTTTAAGCGGTGGAGGAGCTTATGATTCTTTGGCAAATTTGCCCGTTGAATTCTACCATTACTATCATGGTAGCAACAATGATATGGGCACACTAATTGAGGTTAGAAGGATGTGGGATGCATATATAAGAACCGGAGGAAGGTAAGCTAGCCATTGCCTCCTAGCTAGAAGCTGTTCTTGTCTCAAAGTCAATGCATGTACCTAATTTTATCGTCCCCGTATTGTCTTGAATTCCTTTCGCCCACTGATGCATTCGTGAAAAAGCACATGCTTAGGATTTTCTTTTTTGGGATTGCATACGATTATGCTAGTATTAGCATGTCATATCAATTATTCTGATGATCTTGTTGTATTTGGATGCAGTCGAATACCAGGCCACTGGGTACAGCCGCCGCCACCATCAAATGACGTATGGGCATCCTACCTTGTCAAGCCTAGATAGCTCTCTCTTTTAACCGGCAATCATTTTTCATCGACGGTTTACATAAACTTCTTGAATGGAAACTCTTTGAAATTCATGTAAGATATAAACATAATAAGCAATTTAATAGTTAGTCATTGGTTCAAAAGTTTTCTCAGAATTTATACTCATTTATGGATTGTACAAGTTGATTAATTTATCTTTGTTCCTAATTATTCTAATTTTGATTTTCAGATGGTACTTGATGCTTGTGATTGTTTGGTAATATATGCATAGTTGGATTTATATTTACCATATTCGATATGTAATATGTAATTGCTATATTTTTTGCTCAAAAATATTTTTGGAGGACATGTTCATTCATCATGGCCATAACGTCTCTTATCATTTTTTTTTCTCAATAAGGTGTTCTAATAGTAGAAAGTTGTAAAAGATAACAATATCTTTACAATAAGGCTTAAAATTACTCATTCTCAAACTCTGTACTGTAGTTACTACTAATGGATACAGTGGCGAGTCCCTCTTAAGTGAGCTTTTGGATTTATTTTTCATTTGAGAAGCTTCACACATCTTGTCCTCTTTGAATTTGGTACTTGATTGTTCATCAACAAGTTGCTCGATAGGTTGGCTATTAGCTCCGTGCGTGCATATCCAATTCTTCTATGTTAAATCAATACATCATCACAAATATAATCACGTGCTTTGTATCATAGTTAGAGATATCACATAAATCAATAGTGTAAATGTTTTCTTCTTTCATACCTATGATGGATGTGCTATTACTCCTCATTTTATAAGCAATGCCTGATTTTTTCTCAAATATCACAATAAAAACTTATCCTACAGTTGGCTCACACTTAAAATATTGTTCTTTAAACAATTAGCTATAAGTGCATTATCAATTATATTGCGACTTTTTTTACAAAGATTTCCAATGCTGATTTACCCTTAGCATTGTCTTTAAATTGATCAAATAAGTATGCAATAATAGCCCGGTCCAACTTGGTTAGAAATCAACAAGCTCGACCTGAGTTGACTTGGATTGAGCTTAAGCTTCACGTTCCAACATAACCTAAAGCTTGTTCGTTATACATACAAAATGACTTCATTATACATACAAAATTATCTAGTAACCTAATTGTTAACAAAACCTAAAAGCTACCTCCTTTGAGAGTTTACTTATCCTCTCACTCTAATTCCTCTTAGTGAGGCCAGCTACTACATATAAACCTTATCCTTCGAATGTCTATAGAGTGACAAATCTAGCTCTTGCATTAACACTGTTGATTGCTCTATTATAGCTAATAGCTTCAATAGGACTATTCCAACTAATAAGGTGTTAGATCAAAGAAATTTCCTTTTTCAAGTTTTAAGTCGACAAATTCTAAGAATTGTGTGTTTGGGTTTATAGTAAAGCTTATACGCGAATCATAGATTGTATTCTTGGTTATGTAGGTGATGTCATGTCAAACATTGGATGAAGCAATGCAAGACATTTAAACAAAACTAAGTAGTCTTTAAGAGCATTACATTTTAAAGAAATCAATGCCACTATTCTCAATTATGGTTTGTAGATTAATTCCTCCTAAATTCATAGTAGGGCATATTGATGATCCTACTTTCAAACTCCAAGCTCCATTCAAATTGCAGTTGGGCGTGAGAGCTTGCTTTATTCTTAGACACACTGAGCAATCTTTAAGAGCATTATATTTTAAAGAAATCAATGCCACTATTCTCGTTTATGGTTTAAAAAGGGAGGACCCCCTCTAACCACTGAACACTCACGTTCTTGTCTTATTTTAGAGAGTTTTTTACTCACGTTCTTGTCTTCTTTTAGAGAGTTTTTTTCTTTTAGAGAAAAAAAGGCATATATGGAGACCAGACGTTCTGTTTTTCTCCTGTCATGTTTCATCACTGTTATGAGTAGCTAAATCCTTCTTCTTGGTTAAAGGAAACCAACTTTATCATCTAGTA
>JANZXP010000009.1:4320666-4332547 GCA_027576715.1 Erythroxylum flavicans
ATGGAGTTTTTTTAATCAATTTATTAAAAATTTCGACATCATAATGGCTACATTTTGATATCCCAAAGTTTTCAAAGTTCCTGTAAAAGTTTTAAATACTTATATATTCACACCAAATTTTTCATTACAAATTTTGGACTTCAAATCTACTCATAAGCAATCTCAAACAATAAATCAATTAATTTTTTAAAAAAGCTAAAAACATGTTCATACATTTAATTTAAAAACCATCGTATATATGTGATCTTTACACAAAAATCCATTCAAAACATATTTATAGATGTACAATAGTTCTCAAAAAGTATTTACAAGACAATAATGCCTACACAGCAACACGTGATGAAGCTAACTATGTGAGAGGTGAAGTCACTGTTGCTGAAACTCCTGAATGTAAACTTAGGAGGATTTATTTTAAAAACAGAAAATAGAATATGAGTTAAACGAGCTCAATAAGGGTTAATTTTTTTGTTCAAATCATATTTAACAATTTAAACATCCTTAAAACAAATTCATTTCATTTCGTATGATACAATACCAATATAAAACATATATGTTTCCTTAAACTAAATTTCTCAAATCAGATATGATACCCTAGGCATAAAGTCACGAAGTTATTGGTTAACCAATAATTACGGAGCTGGTTCTATATCACTTACTCGTAATAAGTTGACCGCTATAAATTGATAGTTACAGAGCTAATTCTACATCGCTTACCCGTAACAATTTTGGCTAGCACTGTATATACTCCATACGTGCCGAGAGCGACTCACTGGACTACTAATATACACAATACCAACCGCTCTTAGTAACTAACACCCCTCAAACGCTACCATACACGGAATACTCTGACCAATATATTAACATGTATAAAACCTAATAGTGTACTATAAGCCAAAAATCTTATTTTTAGTACTTTAGCTTTTGGCTTAGAATTTAAACCACTTAATAAATAAAAAACAACTCGTTCATTTACGACCAATATTATTTCGAAATCAATCATGAGAAGATTTTATATTAGTAACAATACTAATAAAACTCATGATTGTACAATTTAATAATCACATGTTATTAATTCTTTTGCAAAGGATTTATTCATATAAAATAATTTAAATACACTCACTGTTTTTTCAATACCCATTATTTTTAAAAAAGGACGTGTTGATCTTAAACTTTCGAAACTCTCGAAATCTATCCGTTCAAATTTATTTTCAATTTATTTCGGTATCAATGGCCTCTAATATCTATTTCGGATATTTTTAACTTTTTTTAATATTAAGTCCCCAAAATCACTATTTAAGCAAAAATAGTATTCACCCAAATTTATTATTTATCCAAAAATACTATTCATAAAAATAAAATTTAATTTTCAAATAAAAGGAAAAGTTCAGAATTTTACGGTCATGATCAATGCTTATTTACAGCTGATGTTAAATTGACATTATTGAATCATGTTCATGATCCAGTAGGTTTCTGAACAAGTATAATACTGGACAGTTTGTACATGAACACAAGTTCCCAATGGCGACTCTTCTTTCATCTTAGCCATAACCATACAATACACAAGTTCCCAATGGCGACTCTTCTTTCATCTTAGCCATAGCCATACAATACCTTGGCTGTCACATGACTTCTAGGCTATGCATGTTTCGAGGGATGATTTGGCAAGCCATAACAAGCCTGGATCATTCCGCTTTAACACGATATAGGTTTCCACTTTACCAACTTCATCACAGATAACATCTTCACTAAATCCAACCAAATGCAGAATTTCCATTGCAGCTGGAGTCATAAGAAGCCGTTCAGGAACATAATCCAAATAACGTCTGCCAGCTATAGCAAGCAAACAAATATGACATCCTCAAATTGACATAATCTGAACTTTTGAAGTCTCATTTCTGTAGTGGATATCATTCAACTTTAACTTTAGGGGAACAAAATAAGAAAGACAAACCTTTGTGATTGGTTACATTCTTCTGCATTAAAGAGTTGGCCTGCATTACAATTGAGACAATTGATCAGAGGACTAAATAAGAATTTTGATAAGACTAGAAAAGATCCCAAAGGCAGTAATAATCATGCCTTTCGAAGTCTCCTGAATTTCAGCTCATTAGGGTGTTCAATCACATTCCTACAACAGTTGGAATAATTCATGCTTCATTAATAGCAGGAGATCAAAAGAAAAATCTAGAATCAGAGTATTAGCACAACGTCCTTGTACCTATGCTGGGGGATAAACATTTGTATATCAATAATTCAAACAAAGATAAATAAGAATTTATACTTGATTATCTTCAAAAGAGTTTGCATAACCATAGTTGCATCAGGAGAATTAAGTTCAGATCTCAGTGTGTCCATGGCCTTCTGCAGACGGCCACAAACAGCAGTAACTGGGTCTTGGATTCTCTTAATTTCTTGATCATCTGGATCTGGTTCATCAATCAGCATATTTGATACTTTCTGAGAGGGCACTGAAGTATCATCACGATCAGGCTCTGACTGCACAATTACGTGCTCTTCACACTGATCAGGACCAGGTTCTATAGAAGCCTTACTAATGTGGGCTTCATCTCTTAAACCGTCCTCTCTAATTTCCAAATCAACTGGATGAGGTTCAAAAATGTTCTTCCTAAACCGCACTTCATTGTTCAGGTTCCCCATCTCCTGATGGTTCATATGTAATTACAAAAGAAAGAATTACATTTGAGATTCAGAATGATGCAGAAAGGAAACTTGTCAATAGTGATAATCATACCTCACCAAGTTCCTCGAATTTCTTTACATCAGGGCATTTGATCACATTCCTGCTACCAATTGGAGGAAATTCAAACATTTACTAGTGTCGAATAGCAGGAACTCGGTGAACAAGAATCTAGAGCATCCAGTAAATTTTTACTTTCTACAATGAGCTGTTATATAGTTATTCGAGGCTCCTTAATAGGATCATCTATTAAGGAGCTGTTCTAAACTTCAGTGCTCCTTGATATACATAACTGACAAAAATAGAATAAACAATCAAGTTAGAAAAAGCATACCTGATTATCTTTAAAAGAGCTTGCAGGTCCACAATTGCTTTTACAGGTTTAATTTCAGCTCCCAGTGTCTCAATGACCTTCTGCAACTGGTCACAAACAACAGAAACAGGATTTTCAACTCTCTGTATATCTAGATCATCTGGATCGGGCTCGTCATCTGGGTCAGGTTCAGAGTTGGACTTGATAGACCCCATCCTCCTGTACAGGTTCTCCTTTCCCTAATGGTGGAGAATTGTCATTATCATGTTCATGAAGAAGTACTAAAGAAGGATTACAAATGAAACTGGTGGAATCCCACAGAAAGCAATGATCATACCTCACAAAACCTCTTGGATTTTATTGAATTAGGGTGTTCAATCTCATTCCTGTCAGCAATGTGAACAACTTTTTAAGCAGCCATAAATGCAGGAAACAAGCCAGAACATGAAAGAAAAAGCATCACAAAAAATTTGGATATTTGTGCAATGTCAACTCTCACGAGGGCTTTACAAGCACAACAATTTGTTACAATAATGCTCCTCAACATACTAAACAACATCAAATAAATGACATCACCAAGTTAGAAAATCATACTTGATCTTCTTTAAGAGAGTTTCAAGGTTCATAGTCGACTCTGTAATTTTAATTTCAGTTCTTAGTGTCTCAATGGCTTTCAGTAGACGACCCCATACAGCAGTCAGAGACTCATAGCATCTCTGTCTTTCTACATCATCTGGATCTGGGTCATCAATTTGCATATTTGATGAATCCCACAAAGCAACAAGCCCATTATCACCATTAGGATCTGAGTAGAGAAATTTTGCATGACACTCATCTGAATCAAGTTCTTTAGAAGCCTTATTGATGTAAGCTTGGTCTCTCAATTTATCTGGCCTTGCTTCCATGCCATCTGGATCAGGTTCATCAATATCATAGCTGGGCTCCATCTTACTGCTCAGTTTCTCCATATCCAGATGGTAATTACCCTGAAAACCATCAGCATCAGGTTCATACATATCTTGATCAAAAGAATGTTCATTAGGGTCCGACTCATGATTAGGTCTCAAACTTCTTTCAGTATTTTTATTTACTCTTACAGGCAAGATTAAGCTAGAATCATCAGGATCAGGTTCTCCTAGCAATTCAGTTTCCATTGAACCATTTACAGGACCATTTGCTAGACGCCGGCAAGCAGCTGCCACTGAAGCTTCACGAGCACTTGCTAACTGATCTGACATACTTCCCCCAAGTTTTTGAGAGACGCTTCTACTCTCTGCAACATAGAAAGTTTCAGTATCAAGTTGAGGATGTTTGACTCTGCTCAAGTTATGTCCCCTTGATTTCGTCCAATCCAAACTAGCAGCTTCTTGGTTGAGCTGTGCCAGACATTTTAGAGAGAAGTAAATTAACTTCAACAAGGTTTACGGAATAACTGTACCTTCAAGCATAAAATAAACTCAAGACTTTACCTGTTTATCCAGAGAATAGAAGTTTGCATCATGCTCAGAATATATCATGTGAGCCTGAATAAGAAGAAGAAAATTTCTTCATTTGCTAAAAGATTCACTAGTTTCATAAAAAGGAGGTATACTTAAATAAAATTAATTATTTTACGTATTCATTCTGATGGAAAAGAATGTGTTTCTTTGTAAAACTCCCTAATAAAAAGTAAGAACGACAATAAGAGCATTTAATTGAGAAGTCGATAGTTCATGTCAAGGAGCAATATCAGAAAAGATCATTTCTTTTGGACATACAAGTTCATGCAGAAGAGTTTTCTTTATGCTTTCATATTTTCGGAAGCCCTTGAGGTCATCAGTTCGAAGACGCAAAGATATCTCCTCTCCATGGTTCTGCAACAACAGCAATTAGAATCGGCAAGAATACTACAACATTTATATAATCAAATACTTACTGCAGCTATACAAGCAAACTCTGCTACAAATTAGTAGTTACCTTGTTGTAACCAAGAATGCACTTGGGGCTTACACCTACATAACCAACTGGAGCCATCTCAGTCATGATACCTATACGCCAGTGATGCTTTGAAAGATAAACATTAAGAGGATGAGATACTTGAAGGATGAATGGATAAGGTATACTTATTAAATAGAAAAGATTTGTCTAGTGTTACCTTGTTCATAATCGCAATAATTCCAGGATCTGCAGCAAGCATATGCATTCTTTTCAATGCCTCTGAAGCTGGAGGATTCAACTGAAAAGAAGCAAGAACCAAGTATACAGTTGAAAATTTGAAATTTGCAATCAAGATGCCATTTGCAACTTAAACACATCTCTATTTTATAAATTAATGATATTTAATGCAATTTCAGCTGCTTTATGTACTCCGATGTGACGGCACTCCAATGGTAGGTATTACTGTTTTGTCGTTCATGATTATTAGATCATCCTCCATATGCAGTAATTAGCTGTTCTGGCTAGAAGTTGCAAGGAAATAGTCAATCTGATTAATTTAAAACCAAAAACAAACCTGTTACATGACATTATCTAACCAGGTATCATTATGGACATGCAAATACCACCTGTAGTAAATAAGGATTAAGCTTTGATACAAAGGCCAGTCTTGCCAAACACTCAAAAAAGTGGTGAATTAGTGAATAACAGGAGCCATTGTGAAAAATAATGAAATTTCATCCAGCATTAATCAACATATATTGTTTAATCAATTACGGATCTGTGCTCCTTTATGACAAAAGATAGAAAATACACGAAGAAAACATACCTCAACCCCAGGAATCTGAAGTGTGCGGAAATCGCAAAATATATAAGGTCCTTGTGGAAGTTTTAATGTAGTTGGCCTATCTGATATTCTCTGTTTCATTCTCCTTTCTTCTTCATCAAATCCAGCAATTCGTTGATCAACCTTTGCATTTTCCAGAAGTTTATTAACCTCATCCACAGAAACTCCCATCATTCTGATAGACTTCCCCTGTTACAAAAGGAATATGCATAATTGGCATTGGATTCAAAAGAGAGAAGGTAGTTGTTTGCTTAGGAAGTGGGACATCATCTTCATATATGCATAAACTAAGCTGAGCTGTAAGATTTGATGACAAGTCAATGGGAACGCATGTCCCTCACCTAGGTCAAATAAAGCCTTAATTATGATTCCATATATCATCTATGATAGTACCAGAATACTTGGTGCAAGAATTTATCCTAAAAGCATTACAGAACTAATTAAATTCTTACTTGTACTAAATCTTCTAGTACTGAGATTCATGAATACATGATTAAAGGGGCAGGAAATGCATGCATGAGCACAGTATATTAAGCCCATTTTGTTCACATATGATAAAAGCACCATGTGTCAGTATGGGGAAGACTAATGAGAAATCCTGCACCACAGCAAATGCAACTAGAGCTATCATCAACTGTATTGGGAGAATTTTGGGGGATACAAAAATAGCACCTCAGTTATTGAAGCCTCCTGCAAACTTAGGTTTGAGTGCTCATCAGAAAAAGGAGACAGAAGTTTTGAAATTTTATTAGCAAATTGTGGGACAATTAGCCGCATGGTATCTGCCTTTACATCAGTCAACCTCAGTAGTTCATCCCCTAGCTCTTTGAGAGATGAATCAGATTCCATTTGCACAATATACTTGCTTCCCCTCCATGCAACTACTATGCTGAGGATGGATTTTATACTTTCCATGTTTTGCTGCAGAAAATTGAAATAACAAAGGAGAAATCAAAAAACCCATCAGTCAATATTCTCTGTCCACATTTGAACGCGAAAAGGTATGCTTGTATGAAAGAGTTAGGTCTCTATAACTTTATGCACATCCTGGAAACCTAAAAGCAATACCTTTGCTAACTACTTAACTTCCACTGTACACAATAACATACTTTTCTATTCTGAAAATTGAATTTAATTATGAGACCCAAAAGCAAATTGCAATTCAAAACAAGACTGAAAAGTTAAATGAAGCCTGGGAACAAGAATTAACAGCAAAACTATAAGCCAACTAAAAGCCAGATTGAAATGAAGCTAACTAAGACTTGTTGAGAGAAATCAAGATACTTCTCAGCTTAAATCTATCAGTTACTACTCAGGTATCCAGAGTAGAGTTAGCAAAGGATGTCCTCTTAGAGGTTCTGTGAGGACATCTCCAGAAGAGTGAAAAATCAGGAAGACAGTCTCATGGAGGGAAATACGCAGTTGATGACTTCCAGGTTCAAGCTCCAATCAACCTTTTCTATCCAAGTGCATCATCATCAGGAAGGTTCCATCTGGTTTTCATCCCAATGCTAGCCTTGATATGCACCATGTAAGCTAGGATAATTTCTCTTATCCAATTTAGTTTTTTGGAGATGAAAGTGACGCAATCTAGAAGCTTATCTTGGAATACTATGAGATTCTTCTCTTTCCACACAGCATAAATGCCACAACTGAAAGCGATCATGAAGATAAAAGAATCTTCTTTAGTCTAACTCCCCTGGTTCCTAGCCCATTCAACTATTCTTGATCGTTCTGAAGCTGAATGAAAGTTGTGATAGAGGCCTTGAATATGTTCCATAAAGCAGAAGAGAATTGGCAATCAAAGAAATTACAAACAAGATTTATTAGTGAAGCTTCTTGATTTGTACCTTGACCATATTATAGAACCAGATAAATTAGGATTTGAATGTTAATCTAGGAGGTCAGCCCTAATTTTGGAGAATCCTCTAATCTAGCAATTCCATCCCTATCCATTAATTGTCTCCTTCACTTTGGCTTCATCAAGTAGCCTGTGTCTTATTGAATTTAGTTTTGGTCTTTTGTATAACGCACCCAGTCCCTTATAATTGTCATACCAAAACCAAATATCATGTCCATCACCAACTAACCATTTTATTTCTTGAATAATTGAATCTTTCACTCTCAGCATCTGATTAAGTGTCCAAGAGCTCTCATTCTTGATTTTCAAATTCCAAATACTAATGTGAGCTAGATAGTTAGAATGCATCCGGTTAACTTTAATGGATTCTTTGTCAATGAATAGCCTCCATATCCTCTTGATAATGAGCATTTTATTCGTGTCTTTGATAGGTACAATTCCAAGACCTCCTCCCTCCTTTGTATGGCAAAGATCATACTATTTAACCTTAGCTGCTGTTGTCTTATTCACATCACATGATCAAAGAAAATTCTTGATAATTCTTTCAATGGCCTTAATTGGATTATTTAGGAGGATTAGATGAGATCTCCAATATGTGTGCCAGTTACTTGGGACTAAGAAAATGAGTTATAGCTTGCCTACAAAGAAGAGGAATATGTTTTGCCAATTGCTTACCCTCTTTTGAATGGAATCAAATAGAAGTAAGCAATCCCTATATGATGGTTTCTTGTGGAGATGGGGATTCCAAGATATTCAAATGGCACTTGCAGAGTTTGAAGACTAGGCTACATTCTGAGATCCTATAGAGACACATAACTTGCTTTTGCTAGAATTAATGGTTAGGCTTGAAAGCTTGGAGAAGGATTGTTGGGAACTCGAGAAGATTTAGATTAAGTGGGGGTCTGCAACAGTAAGCGAAAATAAATCATTTGTAAGTGCTAAGTTTAAAAGCTTAAGCTCTTTGCATTTTTAATGATATCTAAATTTTACACTAAACTCAATGTTTTGAGAAATGATAAGAGTACCTCAATATCAAAAGTGAAAAGGTAAGGGCATAAAGGATCCCCTTGCCTCCTTGAGCGCTATTAAATACCCTTGTTGGCTCTCCATTCACAAGAATGTTTTATGAAGTTGTAAAGATGCATAACTGTATCCATTCAATGAAAAGCATAAGGAATCCAAACACATCAAGGCAGTTGAATAGGAACTTCTAATTAATTAAGTCAAATGCTTTGTGAAAGTCAATTTTCAATGAACAACTACTAACAGATGGCTTATTTTGATAATTCTTGCAGAATTCTTAAACTAGGAAAATGTAATCTCCATTGTTTCTCCGTTTGATAAAAGCACTTTAATTGCGGTTAATAAGATACTTTAAAGCTTCTCTTTTAGCCTAGAAGTAAGAACCTTTTATATAATTTTGTAGAGCACATTGTAACAATATATTGCTTAAAAGTCTTGCAAGGAATTAGGGGTAGCTATCTCAAGAATCAGGCAAACAGTGGTTTTATTCATTTCTCTTAAAATTTTCCATTTGGAAAAGAATTCCATAACTACTTCAAAACCATGTCACCAATGATGCTCCATGTCTTCTAGAAAAATAAAGCATTAAATCATCAAGTCCTGGAATTTTCTTTAGGTTTAAGCTAAAGTGGGCAACTTATAGGTTTAAGAATTATCACATGCACTAGTAGGCTTTTCATCCCGCAACAAGTATCTACATAGCTTTTCTAACAACATCTTCAAACCTCTTGTACTTGGTAAGATAATTCTTAAACCTAAATGGAGATCTGATGGGCCTACTTGCTATCATATTGAGAATTTCTATGAAGGAGTGATCTGAGTAAATAGAGTTGTTAAAGAGTGCTTGGCTTGAGGAAAAATTGTTCATCCATTCCAGCTTCACCATTTCCTATCCAATTTCTTCCTTATTAGTCAATCACCTCTTTTTCTATTGTTCCAAGTGAAGAATTGTCCTCCAAAGGATAAGTCAGTGATCCCTATTTGGCTAGCACAAGTTCTAATATCATCATTCAAGTTTCTATGGTCAACTTCTTACATTCAGTCTCATTAGCATATATTTTTCAGTTAACCTAAAAGAATCTATGAACTTTGATTACTAGCATGGATTTGCTTCAAGTCATTCCAAAAGGCATTCCTTTGAAGAGCTAAATTGACAACATAAATGAATGATAAACTAATGGAAAAGGGAAATTTTAAAATTGAAATGGTCAGATGGATCACCAGAACTATAAGAAAGGAGTTAAGAACTTGGATCTTGTATGTGTCAAAATAAACAACTATCTTGCCAGTATAGTGTTGTTGATGGCTGGACATAGTATTCCATTGTTTCCTAAAGAACCATAGATTATCTCTACAAGAATTGGCTTTCATCTTTGTTTCCAAAAGGCCTATAAGAATAGGCTTCCTATCTAGCAACAGAGACTTAGCAACTTATTGCTTATTGGAACTATTGAGTCCTCTAATATTTCAAACCAAAAGGGACATCAAGGATTAATTTGTTTTAACAGAACTAGAATTAGTTTTAAAAGAACTAGAATGACTGAGTACAAGTTGGTTTGAAGTTGGAATGCTATTATTCAACAGGTCCAGCCCAAGATCCATATTCTAATGATTGGTAGCTCCTAAGTCATTATAAATTTGCCTAGCGACTTAGTTGCTTGTTGACTCTTTGGGACCACAATAAAAGTAACCATTTTAATTGTATCATGCGCGATCTCTTCCTCAATAGTTAGGCTGTGAGTCCTCGCTAAATCTCCCTGATTGGTATCAGAAGCAACACCTTATTTTCAAACCCCTTGAGCCTCGATAGAGTTTTCCACATTAGAATCACTAGTCACTTTCTCTTGAGCCTCAACAGTTTGCACACGAGCCTCCTATTCTAACTTCTCCTCGAGATTTGTGTAACTAGCAATAGCCCGATCACAGGAATCTAGCTTATTGGTTAGAGTAGGATCCAACCTCATGATTTCATTGCAACTTCCAACATTAAAAACTTCTCATTGTTGGTCTCCAAGACTTACTCACAATTGAACTTGAAAAGAAAAAATATCCTCTTCATTAATTAAAGTCTTCACCAGTCAAAGTTTCTCCCATTTAGTCTTTTTCAGTAGCTACATTTAAGGGAAAGATGACCTTTCATCAATAAAATGGTGGGAAGACTATTTGGTTCCCATCTACTTGCATTTGAGTAATATAATTATGCTTCCCATGTCCACCAAAGTCACTCACTACATTGCACCAAGTTCTGGCAACTGGTGTTTGGGATTCAGAGTTTAAGGCCAAACTAGGAAATGGAGGGGCTCCTTTCACTCCAGGCATAAGCTTGATGAAAGAGATAGGAACTAGTTTGGAAAGGATCTCATTGACTGTTAAGGAGATTGAGTTGAGAAGTGGAGTTTAAAGGGTTGATCTGAGGCTCAGAAGGAGAAGAAGCACCTACTTGGAGGGCTTGGTTGGAAGAAGTAAGAATAGGAGTAGAAATGGCAAAGGAGGGAACTCAACAGTGATGAAAAATGGAGGAGACAATACCAGAAGCAGAAAAAGAGATGTGCCAAAAGCTGAGGGAACAAGAATGAGGTAGGCAGCAAAACCACCTTGTCCCGAAGAGGTGTCTGGTTTCATTCCCGCCCAAGTTAGTTAACTAAAAACTGAAAAAGGAAAAGCTGATTTCTAGTGAGAAGGATGAGGTTTCATGAGAACCAGAATATATTATACGTTGCTGTTCAAAGCTAACTACTAAGAATTCCATAAAAATAACTAGACATTTTAAAGGATTAAAGCCTAACTGCCTTTACGTACTGAGTGAACAGACTTCTTTCTGTAGATGAAGAGAACAAAAATACTACATTATAAGCAAAGAAATAAAAAGCCTACACGCATCACAATTTAAAAGATATTGATCAAAGATTTATCTTTTGATGAAGAACTGGATCCGAATTCAAAGAAGGATCTCGTTCTTTTCTTCCAACTTCTTTCCTCAGAATTAGAATTTATCTTCAAATTCAAAAACCAATCAAACTAAGAACAAATAGAATTAGAGATGCACAAGAATCTTTACACTTTAATAGTGCGCAGAGATGCCCGCAATTTCTTATCCTTAAAAACTCGAAACTTTCAGCCGAAATTCTGCAGAAAAACATCAAAAACATCAACAATTCTAGAGCCGTTGAAATTCCAGAACCCTAATTACATTTAAGACGGAAACTCAAGTCCAAATGAAGGAAA
>JANZXP010000009.1:4334188-4346265 GCA_027576715.1 Erythroxylum flavicans
TTGAATCAATGTTAATGTGATTTCTTTTGATGTTAATACATTAGGAGTTGTGATTATTTTTTGTATTTGCATGCTTTGGTAACAAATCTAAAGAGTGAACTGAAAGTAAAACTATTAGATTGGGTAATAAGATTTAAACAATCAAATAAATCACGCAAATAATCAAATAGGGAATTTACAGGAAGAGAGATCTCAGGTAGTTTTTTAGAGAGCTTAAGATCTGATTGGATTTATGGGTGATCTTTTTTGTTAATTGAGATATTGCAAATTCCATAGTTCAATTAGGGTTATGATTTAGCGTTTAATGATTATAACTTAAGAGAGAATCCACTGATGTTTAGGACCGACACCGTATTAACTCAAAAATAATCATATTAGCTTTTGATGATAGGATAAATCCCCTTTCTCATAATCGACTAATCTTCCTTTTGTTATTTCCACTGTGAATTTTGCGGTTCTCAATTTGATTGTTTGTATGTTCGTTTGAAATTTAATTCTAATCAATCATCTTCATGCGTTTATTTTTCTGTGCAATTTTTATTTTCATTTAATAATTCTTTAGGCCTTAGATAACTTAGAATTAGATTAGTTCGAAAACTCCTTGAGGGATCTACGCCTCACATACTACACCCACGACCTATGCGCTTGTAGTATATTGAGGGGTTTAAATATATTAAAACTTGCCTCAATAGGTTACACAGAACATTAAGGTACTTTTTTTTTAGAAAATGAAGCTGAATCTAGATTGATTAAGTAGATTATTTTATCGCAAAAGTTTAATTTAATGATTAAGGATAAAAAGAAGTAGAGAATTGAGCATCATATCACCTATTTGCCTTGAAAATCTAAATAGGGAGGAACTAGTCTAGGAAGACATAAACAATTCCTTCACCAATAAACAACTATATTTTGAAAAGGTTAATACTTTAATCCCATAAATCATTGGTATTGCTAACTATTTAGCAGTTGGACTCCTGCCTAAAAGTCTCTTGTATCAATAAAAGAAGAAATTATTTTCTTATATAAGGTTATATGTATGGGAAGATTGGTTCTTATTTAAAATTTATATTGACAAAGTGATTGAGAAGATGCATACTTTAGGTGGAGATGCAAACAAGAATAAAACGTTGTCATTTTAGGGAAGTAAGAAATGACTTTAGAGCAACCTGAACTATAGCCAAGGCTCTATAGGTAAATTTTTGTTAGCCAATTATATTTAAAGATGCTCACATGAATGTTCAATTTTATGATAATTTTTTATATTTAGAAAACACAAAATGCCTCTGATCAATATTTTAGTATAAGAACTATTTAATATATGGGTGATTTATTTTATGAGCCCTTTTCTAAGTTATTTGAATAAATACATCTTAGTGGTTGTAAAATATGTTTCTAAATGGCTAAAAATTCTGGTTTTACTAACTAATATGCCTTAATTAAATTCTTACATGATATATTTAATTGATTTATCACACCTAGAGAATTTATTAATGATAGGGGAACATATTGTTGTAATGCTTGAATTGAAATATTATTAAGAAAATATGATGTCACAACTCAAATTGCATCCTTTACGATCTTCAATCTTATAACTAAGTAGAAAATCAAATAGGGAATAAAAAAATTATAGAAAAGATTGTAGAGAATTCTAGGAAGATTGGCTAAAAACTTTTGATGATGCTCTATGTGCTTATAAGATAGCTTATAAAGTGCCTATTGTAATGATTCCATAAAGGTTAATTTTTAGGAAGACCTAACATTTATCTAACAAGCTAGTGCATAAAGCATTTCAATAAAATTTTTAAATTTTAATTTAAATGTAAAGGCAAATAGAGAGTAATTTAGTTGAATGAGGCCAAAGAGTTGCGATTGTCTATGTATGAGAATGCACAAATCTATAAGGAGCGAACTAAGTAATGGCATGAATTTTTAAAGCATGATTAACACATCAAGATGAAAAAAAGTTTAAAGTACAACTAGTTGTTACTTTATAACTCTCGCTTAAGATTATTACCATAATGGTATGATCTGTTTACAAATAATTGAAGTATTCCTTTATAGAGTAGATAAGCTATTGCATCCAATGAATGGAACATTTAAGGTGAATGGTCATAGGTTGAAACAATACGTAAGAAATAACCCTGATCAATAAGGGAAGACATACACCCTTTAAAATTGCTACAAATTTGAGAATGAATTCCAACCAAAAGACTTATAAAGAAGCATGTGTTAAGAAGCAACCCAAATTTTTATTTATGTTTTATTCATTTATTTTATTTTTATTTTTTCTTTACATCTTATTATTTTCCATGTTGTTGGTTGATTTTTTTTGTATGTCCCTAACTCTTAGTGATTATCATCAATACAACTCAAAGAAAAGAAACATCTATAACTAGGGTTGAGAGAACTTTTTTATCTTAATTGTTTTTCATCTTTATCCACCCCTATGTACTTTTATTTATTATATGTGCTTTATATTTGTCCGTTGCAAAAATTGTATGATTTAAGTGCATGTGAAGATAATTTTGGTCCATAATTTAGTTAATAAGAAACACTATAAGCATTTAATCCATTTTTGATTAGCATAGTGAGTTACAATTTTGGGAAATTAAACTAGAATAATAAGGTAAATAAATGATTAATTGGGAATAATATTACATTGTAATTTGACTACATTAAGTTAAAAAATGATCACTAATGAGTAGTTTAGTTGAAACATGATGAAATATTTTTAAGAGTGATTCTTAGATTGGTTGAGTTGCTAACTATATGACTTTAACATATTTTGATTTAGAGTTTAGCATCACTATTGGCTGACTAGTCCATACTAATTGAGAATAAAAAATAACAATAACTATTAAATAAAGATGACCATTAAACAAATTCTACTTTATTAATTTGATCGAATGGTTAAAGTTATGAGTGGCAGTCGAAACGAATTAAAACTCTCTCCTAATTGAGTAACTGAAGGTACTTATATGACATGATGTCTACCCTTATACAAAAAGTTTGGGATGACATTTTAGCCTATTCAATGATGCTCCATACATATATAAAAAGAATAAAGAACAAATTTACATTAGTTTGTCTTTAATATGGCATGTTAAAATATTTATTATCTTAGAATTTTACTCTTTTTATATTTGCTTTATATATTAAGTAAATTTGTTTTAGTTGAATTTAAAATTTTTCTAGGTTAGGTTGAGATTAAATTTTAATCATATAGAGATCTAAATGTTTATCAAATGAGGTGATTGAGAAAAAAATGGTGATACTTGGCTACTTAAATTGAATTGTTTACCTTCCTAGAATTGAAGATTATTTTGGGAGAATTCTTTATCTAGATGTTTATTTATATTTGATTTCTTTTTTAATAACTTGCTTTGTTATGTTTCTAGTGGCTTTTTATTCTATCTAAATAAAATTTTAGATTAAAAAGAAATCACCAAATTAATCTTTTTTAATTGACTAAGTATAAATAGGAAATTGTACTAAATATCACTGTTGCTTCCTTATAAGATCAATGCTCTATTCATTATTATATTATTATAAAATAATAAGTTCACTTGCCTTCAGTTGTAGGTAATAATATTATAATAAAAAAAACTTTATGTTTCAACTAAAGAATGTTTCAAATTTACTTCACAATAATTTAAAACAAGGTCAATCTTGATCTATTATAAATCCATCCAATTGAATTTATTTTTTGCCCATTTCTATACCAGTCAACTCTAATATTTTTTTACTATCATTTAACTTTAATACTTGTCATTCAGGGTTAGGTTCCTAATTTACCTTTTAGTGAAAATAAAATTTACATTATCCTGAAAACATTATTCATACAGAATTGAAGAGCTACCCGGACTCCCTCTTGAAAGGAAGTGAAGTTGTCTATTGAAGTTATGCTCCCACTAAATTGAAGGAGTTAAAAATGCAGTTGCAAGAGATTCTGGATAAGGGGTTCATTTAACCCAGTGTCTCACCTTAGGGAGCACCGGTTCTATTTGTTAAGAAGAAGGATGGTACTTTCCAAATGTGCATCAATTACAGGCAACTGAACAGAGTCACAGTGAAGAATAAGTATCTGTTGCCAAGGATAGAAGATCTATTTGATCAATTGAAAGGTACAGGAGTATTTTCAAAGATAGATATGTGATTAGAATACTATGAGCTTCAGGTAAAGGATGTGGATGTTCCAAAGATTGCATTCAGGACACGTTATGAACATTATAAATTCTTGATAATGTTATTCGGGTTAATTAATGCTCCAACTGCATTCATGGATTTGATTAATAGAGTATTTAGGCCCTATTTAGACCAATTTGTTGTGATGTTCATAGATGATATCCTGGTCTATTCTAAAAATGAACATAACATGTTCAGTATCTTCAAATTGTGTTACAAACCCTACGAGAAAAACAATTTTATGCTAAGCTAAGTAAGTGTGATTTCTGGCTTCAGGAAGTTTCTTTTCTAAGACATATTGTTTCTTCTCAAGGGCTTAGAGTTGATCCTAGTAAGATTGAAGCAATTATTAACTAGAAGCCACCACAGAATGTGACGAAAGTGAGAAGTTTTTTGGGATTGGTAGGTTACGATCGTCAGTTTGTGAAGAGGTTCTTGGTGATAGGATTCCCTTTGACTAAATTGCTACAGAGAGGAGTGAAGTATGAATAGTCTAATAGATGTTAAGCTAGTTTTGATCAACTGAAAGGAATGCTTATAGAAGCTCCTGTGTTGGCTCAACCCATTTTTGGTAAGGAATATATTATGTATAGTGATGCATCTAGAAATGGTTTGGGCTGTATTTTGATTCACGATGGAAAAGTAGTTGCATATGCTTTTAGGTAATTAAAACCTCACAAACAGAACTACCTTACATATGATCTTGAGCTTGCAGTGGTAGTGTTTGCTTTGAAAATTTAGAGACACTACTTTTATGGTGAAAAATGTAGGATTTTCACTGATTATAAGAGTTTGAAGTATCTGCTTACCCAGAAGGAACTTAATCTGAGATAACGGTGTTGGTTGGAATTGTTTAAAGAATATGACTATAATATGGATTACCATTTGGGTCAGGTTAATGTTGTGGCTAATGCCTTAAGTCGAAAGACCATTTCGGCTTTACCAGTGCAGTAGGTTAAATGGGGACTTGCATTTGATGGAGCTGTAATAGCTCAGTTGAAAGCTAAGACTACCTTGAAGCAAGAAATCTATGATGCTCATAGAGATGATGATAAATTACAACAACTTATCTTGGCTACTCAAGAAGGCAAACAACTTTATTTTTCTGTGAAAGGAGATGGTGATTTGTATTATAAAGATCGATTATGTGTGCCATCAAATGATGAATTGAAGAGAAAGTTGTTATTTGAGGCCCATAATACTGTCTTTACTATGCATCCTGATGGAAATAAGATATATCAAAATCTGAAGCAGCATTAGTAGTGGTCAGGTATGAAACGGGATATTATAGATTATGTATCCAAATGTTTGACATGTCAACATGTTAAAGCTGAGCATTAGGTTCCATCTAGTTTGTTACATCCTATTTCAGTTCCTCAATGGAAATGGGATAACATTATCATGGATTTTGTCATTAGACTCCCTCTCACTCAAAGGAAGTATGACGCTGTATGGGTGATTGTAGATAAGTTTGCCAAATTTGCTCACTTTCTGCCTATTCGTCCTGATTATTCATTGGATAGGCTTACCGACCTATATGTGAATGAGATAGTGAGGTTGTATGGGGTGCCATTATCTATTATTTTTGACCGTGATCCTCGATTTACTTCGAGATTCTAGAAAAGTCTGCAAAAGGCTTTGGGTACTCAAGTCAAATTCAGTACTGCTTTACATCCCTAAATAGATGGACAATCTAAACAAGTTATTTAGATATTGGAAGATATGGTTCGAGGTTGTGTGTTAGAATTTCCAGGAAGTTGGGATAACTATCTTTCTCTTATGGAGTTTGCTTACAACAATAGTTATCAGACTAGTATTGGCATGGCGCCTCATGAAGCCCTATATGGTAAGAGGTGTAGAATTCTGGTATGTTGGACTGAATTAAGTGAAAACAAGATGATCAGGCCTAATATTGTGAAAGATAGTGAAGAGAAAGTTCAAGTTATCTAACAAAGATTGAAAGACTCCAGTGATAGGTAGAAGTCCTATACTGATTTAAAAAGAAAAGATATTGAGTATCAGGTTGGTGATAAGGTGTTTTTAAAAGTACACCATGGAAACACATACTTTGGTTTGGAAAGAAATACATCGGTCCTTATGAGATTCTTAAGAGAGTTGGACCAGTAGCTTATCAATTAGCCCTTCCTGGAGAGTTGGCCAAGTTACATGATGTGTTTTATGTTTCGATGTTAAGAAGATATCAGTCAGATGATACTCATAAGATTCTTATGCAAGAAATTCAAGTACAATCGGATTTGACTTATGAAGAAGGGCCTGTGTCTATTGTAGCTAGAGAAGTCCGACAACTCAAGAATAAGCAAATACCTTTGCTGGAAGTACTCTAGCAACACCATGGACTCGAGGAAGCAACATGGGAACCAAAATCAACCATGAGAGCTCAGTATGCTCAGTTATTCTTATCAGTTATGAATTTTGAGGATGAAATTCTTTTAAGGGGGAGAGAAATGTAAGGCCCCAAATTATACCCTAGTTGAAATATTACATATTCATAAAAATACATATGATAGGTGTTAAAATTGTGATATGATTGCAAGTTGTATAAGTATTGAATTTTGGTTTGATCTTGAATTTTGGTTTAATGGATCATACTTAGTGATTTGGAATTTATTGTTACCGTTAGAGAAGTGAGGTATTAAAATTTACATTTGGATTAGAAAAAGGTCAAGTGGCAAGACAAGTTGATACATGGAAAATTTGATGAGTAAGCTTATGAGTTAGTGACATTTGGCACAGCTAATGCATTGACATTTGGCATGCTGGTTGAGTGACAAATGGCCTAATTTAATTGTGGCATTAGGCAGCATGATAAGAAGACAAGTGGTTCACTCATATGTTTGCCATGTAGGTCACTCTATGGAAGGGCATGTATTCCTTCAAAGTTAGGACACCTTGCAAAGCAAGAGCTGAATCACTCCAGTTCATTTGGTGTTTCTGCTGCCTTCTCACTACTCTTACCATGGAAACCTCTTACTCCCTCTCAACTTCTAGAATTTTTGCTTGATTTTGGATCATCATCGTCACTTGAAGTATTTGCATGATCCTGCATCAAAAAAGCTACCTTATACTACCTTCTAAGTTGTTATCATCTAGTTTTAAGCTCATCTTACATCTACCTTGATTTTGAAAGTGTATTGATTACATAAAGGGCTGGTTAGTTCTTTGAAGTAGGAACTTGAAGCTAAACAACTAAGGGAATTCTAAACTTGATAGCATGTATTAATACAAGTTCTATGATGATTGAATTGGCATAGAATATATGTTATGATGAAGATAAATGAGTACTGGAAAACTGATCCTTGTATGACAAATTCTATTTTGGTTTTAATGTATAAAAGATAATAATTATAAGCTGCCTAATGAATGAATTTTGAATTGGTTTTGGACATGAGTCTGATGAGGTATTGGAGCATGAATAAGGTAGAAGTGAAGCGTAATTAAGGGTCTATATTGAAGGTGTATTGAATAGAAGTGAAGGAGGCAAGTTTTGGAAACCAAATGAAGGTTATGGGTGAGTGAACGTTTGGTTCACTCATCCCACGATTGTGGGATTTATATGGCACTTTCCCACGGTCGTGGGAAATGGTTTGGAAGGGAAAAAGGTTGATTTTGTATATTTGTTGGACTATATAAGGTTAAGGCAATTTATAATGGTGTAATTAGACTTGATTAAGGTGTAAAATAAACCTAGTTTGATGTGGAATTAGTTAATTAAAGGTTGAATAAGGTTTGGATTGTTAATTGAGGTAATAACTTAAGGAAAGTGTTAGTTGATATCAAAGTGTCTAATTTTGAAACTTAAGAATTGTTAATGGAATGAAGCATACCTATGAATGCAAATGTGGTTTGAAGAACATGAGTATTATGAATTAGGTATGAACGTTTGTGGGAACTTGAGTGATTATATGTAATGTGTAATGACTTAATGCTTCATTATTGTATTGATGCAAATGCTTATGTTTATAAGTCATATTGAGTTGACTGAATATGAGTGAATATGTTCAAGTTGAATAAAATGGAATAAAATCATATGTTTTGCAATATATCTTTGGCATGAAAATTCTAAAATGTGACATGTTTTGTTTTAAAACTACCATGTCCTAATCATGGGTAAATAAGTATGCCTATAAGGGTCTGTACCTGCTCCTGTGATACTAAGGTATCTCCTGATATTGACACTTCGATGTCTCCTGTTACTGAGACATAAGTCTCTCATGTTCAGTGATACTAATCATAGGTATCTCCTGTTCTGGTCTTATTACCCACTTCTATAAAAAGGATTAGCAAGCTAACCTGTTTTGTGTTCTGATATATGCTCAGTTCTGACACAAATTAAGTTCTGATCTGATACAAGTTAAATTATGTTCTGATACGAGTTAAAGCTCTGATCTAACACAAATTATGAACTGATTTGATATACATTATATTCTGATCTAAAAGAAATATGTCCTGTTTTGATATTTATATATTCAATTCTGAAATAATAAAATTTTGTTTTGATGAATTATATTATGTTATGAAGCAAGTAATCTTTAATTATTCTTTAAGTTGCACAATTAAAGATTTCTTATAGTATGATCTAATTCAGTATATATGAATGTTAGACGACTGTTAAAAACAGTTGCCATGTTATATCTTATTTAGTTATTCTCCACTAAGTTGTATGCTTAGTATGGTGGTTTTGCCTCCGTGTAGGTTATGAAAAGAAGGTTTAAGGCTGGGACAAAGATAACCGCAGTGGCCAAGAAGGATATGTTTATTTTGAAAAATGTTCAGTTTGTAGTTATTTTTAAATTGCACACGTTATGATGAGATATTTTGTAATATAGGATGGATTTTGGAGTTAAGGTATGTATATGTGATAAATATAATGTGTTTAATATGTTCTGTTTATAGTTCAACATCTGATGAAATGATATATATATATATACAATGTGTGTGTGTGTGTGTGTGTGTGTTTGCTTGAGGAAAAAATATTAAAATGTTTGGTATGTTTTGGATTATTTTGGTTATGTTTTGTGAAGCATCTCAATATCCTCCCAGAGGGCATATCCTCCCAGTGGGTAAGTAGGTGTTACAAACAGACTGGATCAGTTAAGTCGGAGGTATGTAAATGAGATAGTGAGATTACATAGAGTTCTAATATCTATCGTGTTAAATCGAGATCATAGATTTACTTCTAGATTTTGGGGCAGTTTACAAACAACATTAGGTATAAAGTTAAACTTTAGTATAACATTTCATCTTCAGACAGATGGACAGAGTGAAAGAACCATTAAGACTATTAAGGATAGGCTCAGAGCTTGTGTTTTGTAGTTCCAAGGAGTATGGGATCAATATGTAGCTCTCATTGAATTTACATATAATAATCACAAACACAGTAGTATTGGAATGGCTCCATATGAGGCATTATATGGTAGAAAGTGTCGTTCGCCTTTGTATCAGGATGAAGAGGGTCTAAGGATTATTGAAGGCCCAGAACTGATTCAAGATACTGTTGATAAGATAAAATTGATCTGCAGTAGGATTAAGGTAGCTCAAGATAGGCAGAAAAGTTATGCAGATCAGCACTGGAGAGATATGGAGTACCAAGTGGGAGATAAGGTGTTTATGAGAGTATAACCTTGGCGAGAACTGCTAAGGTTTCAGTAAAAAAGGTAAGTTAAGCCCTGGATACATTGGTCCGTATGAGATTACTAAGAGAGTTGGACCATTGGCTTATAAGTTAGCATTACCACCAGAGATGGCTCAGATCCATAATGTGTTTCATGTTAGTATGCTCAGGAGATATTAGTCAGATCCAACATAAATGTTATCAGCACAGGAAGTTGAAATTGCAAGTAATTTAAGTTATGTTAAGGAACCGGTTAAAATAGTGGGTTATCAGACTAAATAATTGAGAAACTGAGTGATCCCATTAGTTAAAGTCCTTTGGAGGAATCATTCGAGGGAAGAAGCCACATGGGAAACTGAGGAGAATATGAGTAATCAGTAACCCCATCTATTTGATCAATCAAGCAAGAATTTTGAGGACAAAATTTCATAAGGGTGGATAATTGTAATAGCTTATTTTCATACTAAGGGTTAGAAATTGAGAGTTTATGAAATGCATTTCATTCACATGCATAATATTCGCATACACCATGAATCATGACTTAAGAAACATTGAAAAGATTGTATGTCTACTTAATTGACATGTTTCGGGGTATGAAAGGTTTAAAATGATCATGATGTTAATTGTGTATTGTTTATGTCTTCAATTTTGGTTTGGTGGATTATAATTAGTAAATTTGGAATTAATTGCTACAATTGGAAATTTGATGAATTAAAATGTACATTTAGCTTAGGAAAAATGTCAAGTGATAAGATAAGTTGACACATGGAAAATTAGGATGACTAAGCCTATGAAAATGAGTGACATTTGGTATGGAAAATTTAGTGACAATTGGCATAGGTAATTAATTGACATATGGCGGCAATGATTGAGTGACAAATGGTGTAGCATATTAGAGACATTTGGAAGCTTATATATGGGATAAATGGAATGCATGCCTAATGACATATGTTATTAAAACTTGGTGACACCTTGCACCTAGTTAAATTAAGCTAATGCAGAAAGAGTTTTTACTGGAACATTCACCACCTTCTTCTTTTCTCTCCTCCAAAACTTGCTTCTATCTCACATCACTGTTTTGTTTTAGGTCTTGATAAATTGCCACACTAAATCCATACTTTCACCTTTCATAAAATTAGGTAAAGAACCAGAACATTGTTGTTTTTACTGTGGTCTTTTATCCTTGCTAAAAACTAACGTATTTCCATCTTGAATTTGTGATGATCTTGTACGCATGGAGGGCTAGGTTAACTTGATGAATTGAGGTGGAAATTAAGCTAAACAAGTAAGTAAAGTATTGATCTTTATGGCATGTTTTAACAGAAAGATCATGATGATTGAATTGGGATGGATTTTATATGATGTTAATGATGAAGTGTGCTAGAATATAATGGATGAACTTGGATACTTTTATGCTTTGTTCTTCATTTATAAAAACCATGGGTTATAGCTTGTTATATGGATGAATTAGATCAGGATTTGAAGTATAATGAAGGGTGTAGTGTTCTTGAAATGGGAAAGAACTAGGACTACATGTATGATATTGAATGATAATTTCTGTTTTGTTTTGATGTATGAAAGACAATAGTTTATGAGTTGCCGATTGAATGATTTTGAGTTGGAATTGGAGATGAAAATGATGAGAAATTAGAGTATAATTAAGGTATAATTGAGGTATAATTAATGGATTATTATGAAGATGTTTTGAATTTGGTATAAAGGTGTTAGGATCTAGAAAAAAATTGAAGGAAATGGATGGTGAACCTTCAGGTCACTCTTCCCACGATAGTGGAAGCTGTATTAGCTTCTTCCCACGATCGTGAGCAATGCTTTGAAATGAAAAAAAGTATGTTTTGTGTGATTATTGAATTAAATAAGAATAAGTCACTTTACTTTGGTGCATTTGGACTTCATTGAGGCTTAAAATGAACTTAGATAGTTGCTTTATTAATTAGTTAAAGGTTTGATAAGTTTAGGATGTTAATTGATGTTATAACTTAAGGAATGGATTGTTTTGATATCAATGTATCTAAATCTGGAAATTATGATTTGTTAAAGGAATAAAGGTGTTCTTATAAATACAAATGTGATCCAAAGGATATGACTAATGTATTAAGAATGCATGAATGAGAATTGGGAAATTGTGTGAATATATATATAATGCTAGAAAAGGGTTGGTGAAAGTATGGTTGATGAATTTAGAATAATCAAGTTTACTTAAGGTATAAACCTAATTGCAAACTAGTTATATCCAAGCTAT
>JANZXP010000009.1:4346365-4374091 GCA_027576715.1 Erythroxylum flavicans
GAGGTTATGTAAGTAATTGTCTAAAGGAAATAGTGTAAATTTTGTGGATTCATACAATGAATGGTTTTTAAAATTTGTTGACTTTTAAATGATGTTAGTTGATGCCATGTGTAAGTTGAAATTGTTTTGCTATAACATACCATTATCATAGATTATGTTCCTTAAAGTTTGGGTATGTACTCTGTGGTTGTAGGATGTTGCAATTAATCTGACTTTGCCTTGGTTTATGTCTCTTTTTTAAATTGCTTTTTTTGTAGGAGGTGTTGTTGCCCGTCCTTGCCTTTGTTTTGTGATGTTGGAGTTTGTTTTACTTTCCCCTAGTAAAATATTATATCAAAATTTACTTTATCTGTTTGGCGCTTCAATGTTTTAAGATGAGGTTTTCGTTTATAAATTTGCAATCGTTTTCCCGTTCTTGTGTTTAATTTTTTTTCCATTTTTCTCCTGCCCGTAGCTGTGATCGGTCGTCTTATTTTTTCCTTCATTTTTCTCTCTTTTTTGCAATTGCTTTTTTGTAGATGTTGTTGTTGTTCGTCGTTGCTTTTGCTTTGTGCTGCTTAAAATATATTTTGAAAAAAAATAATTTTCAAAATAGATTTTCTTTGTATATACAATTCAATTCTTAAACATATTGCCATCAAAGATTAAATCTTAATTGTTTAAATTAAATAATAAAAAGTATGAAAATTATTTTATATTACAACAAAAAAGTGAAGACAACAAATAACTTACATGATATTTTCCAAATTTTAATGCATTTAAATTTTAATTTATTTTGGATCTTTATAGTTTGAGAGTGGCTAAATCCACACTTTTTCATTTTAAATTCACATCTTATATGTTCACTAGACACTTATCCTTAAGAGTTTAAATTTATTTTGTCTCTTACACTATCTCCTCTGAAATTCATCCATATTGTTTATATATAAATGGATAAATCTTCCAACATGTCCTTTAAAACAAGTTTTCCACTATAACAACATAAACTACGCAAAATATACTTTTAATTATTGGTTTTGGATTGCAAAAGGCTTGTCATGTGATATGCACTTGCGCAACATCTTTTTCTTTTCAAAACATTACTCCCATTTTCAAGTTTGTAAACATATTTTCTACAAGCAAGAAAAGACCCTGTACCATTAGTATCAATACACATGCAAGGAGAGTCGTCTAAATGGCATGATATTTTATAAGTTCTTTTGAAACAAATCTAAAACAAAATATACCTTGCCAAGATTTAAACCCATTTGTAGCCCAATAGCTTCATCTCTCATTATGTCATTATAATTTTTCTGGTGACTATAATTATCCAATACATCTTTCAACTCCTTTGTGAATCAATAGTACATATGATTATTTCTTGGGTTTAATTTTCATGATGTTGTTATCTACTTTCTATTTCTGGTTCTGAATGTATTGCTCTGTTAGTTTATACATTTATTTTTCTCTATTTTCTACAAAATCTTCTTAGCATGTATGTTTGTTGCTTGTTTTTCCCTTCATTATTAGCTTCTTCTGCTTTGAAAGATGGATAGAAATGTTAAGAGGTGTAAAAAGTATGTTGAAGTGCCAGAAAACAAAAAAATTCGCTTCTACAATGCCAACGAGAGGCTCGTGCTATGAAAAAAGAGAAGTGCTACTCTGTCTTTTTTTGGTACTAGAAATAAAAGGTGTGGAAATGATATGTCTATGATGACGGATGACTTGATAGACCTGAGTTATTTATAGGAGAACGTCAAAAAAAGAGCTTATCTCTTCTTCATATATCCTTACAGTAGCTATGTATGGGGTTCTATATTTAGCATATGTCTATGGCTAAATCTTGGGAACACAATCACAGAGATAGTACAAATAATGTCCAATGATTCAAACTGTCGAAACCCAGGTATACAAATCCACGTCCTATCCTTAAGGCTTTGTATATATGGGTTGTGGAAGCAAAGGAACCTCAGACAATTTGGTGGAATCAAATCACCTAAACAGGTTCTTGCATCTGAAATACTACGAGAACTCAAAGAGCTCATCCTACTGAATAACCTTAACCAAACATGTAACAGAAACATTCAAGCCTTTCTAAATGTTTAAGAGGCTAAGTGCTTTAACACAAGAGCATGCAAGACAATCAAAGGACAAAAACATAAGGAAAGCAAGAGAAAGTGGAAATTGCTTTAGGGAGAATCTAATGTGCAAGGTGAAGAAAGGAAATACAGTTCAAGAAGAAATATGAAGAAAACTGATCCGAGACCCTTCTCCATTCCCCCAGAGGAAGGCGATATCTAGCGTCATGAGATTCTGTGAGAATCTCAACATTAAACTTGGCTTAAGGAGAGATGAAATTGATAAGATGAAGAAGGAGCAAGGAAAGAAGAACTATACAGAACCTTCTCACCTACAAGTGTTGGTTGCGAAACAAGGCTTCCATCAGCACTGAAGATTACACCTAATTGGGGAAGATTACGATTGGGTTACAAAGGAGGGGGAAGTTTACTTCTTTTATCCAAAAGCTTCATTGATCTTGAAACGCTGTCGTCATTTGTAATGTAGTGGCTTAGATGCGTAGTCATTTTGATAAGTTTTCTATGACTAACAAAGGTATGATATTGAGCAATCGTTTGTTGTTTTGGAAAGAGAGTGTATAAATCTCCGAAAGTTATATTAATGTCTTATTAAATATTTTTAACTTATACTCAATTAAGTTTTTAAAAAAATAGAACAAATTAGGGCTCTTCACTTGTTTTCAGAATTCACCTTATTTTGACTAACTATACTAACAGGAGCAAAATTTAAAGAGATAATTAAAGGGTAAAGATGACATTGTGATCATAATGGTTTCTCTTTAATAATGAAAGTCGTTCCAAATTATAGGCCTAACTTAAAGAACAATTAGGCAACTATCTAGCTAAGGCATAACTCAAGAAAATTTACTAATAGCTCCCACACAACTTTGTTAAGATCATCTATAATGATTGCTCCTTTTTGGAAGTTGGTATGATTTAAGGGACAATTGCTTAAGCCTTTAATCATATTCTAAATTGTTTTTAAAAAAAGGCAAATGACCTTTGACAAAATTAAATAAGATACCAATCTTATGGCTTATATATATTTTTAAATCCTTATTTGAAAGTATAGATCATCTATTTTTTCATAACCATATACCTTTCTTTATTTGGAGGCATGTGTTAAGTTGTTTGCAATGTCAATAAGAAACATAAGATCTAGTGATCAATTAGTCCTTAGAAGTCAAATTACAAAATGATCATGGTTTGACAATCTTCAAACTAAGAAATAACTTTTGTTTCTATGAAATATGAAGGGAAAGGATAATAATCTTTCAACATATGAAAAGGGATTCACATTCACTTCTTAAATGTAGTTATAACATGATTAAAAAGCTAATTATGACTAAGAAAATTTATTTTAAATATAGTGTTAGGAGTAAATCAAGTTGGAATTTATTGATAACTGGTTAGAAGAGATTATGCTATACATCTTATTAAATAGTTTGACATGTTCAAGTCAAGCTTTAAAGTAAAGAATTTTTTTTATGAACTGAAGTTATTATTATTGTCCTACAATTAAGGAAAACTTTAACTTGTGTATATAGCTTAATTTCTATACTAGTTCTCTGTATAGATGATATGTACTTAATTGATTATATATTTATTTTATAAAACTTGGTAATTAATGCTATGAAATGTTTAAGACATTCACTTTAGTTTATATTTGGTTTTAGGTACAATTCAGAAGCAACAGAGCTAAAGTGAGCCAAAAGCACAATATTTGTGTTGTTTTCTTGAGATTTACACTCACCCTTCTTTATGAAACAAGAAAAAGAAGGACTAGAGCAAGAGGAGACAAGAAAATGCCAAAAAGAATGAAGGTGCAATACCCACGACCATGCATCAAATTGTCATGGTCGTGCCTCATCTCCTACGACCATAACAACTTTGTCATGGTTGTGACTCATCTCTCACAGCCATGACAATTTTGACATGGGCGTGACCACCATTGTCATGCCCATGACTCAACATACATGCAATAGGTCATGGTCGTGAGCTCTCAAGAAGGACATTCATGACTGTGACTCAATCATGCATGCCCGTGAGTTTTAGATAGCTATCCCATACCCTATTTTTTAGTATAAATGAAATGTAGTGATGACTGAAATATTTACGAATCATTCGGGAAACAAGATGGGCTATAGAAGCTTGCATTTTTGGAGACCATGGAGGCCATGGAGGGCTACTTTTCTTTGCTCCGATTCATAGGGGATATCGAAGCCAAAAACACATTTTGGGCATTTCTTCATGTGTATTGTATTGTTTCTCTCTTAGGAATTGAATATGTTATAGTATGTTTATTGTTTAGGTTTTGTTTAAAGATGATTTTAATTCGTTCATTTGATTGTTTTATTACAAACCTATTGTTAGAATCTTCAATATAATTTGTAATTGTTATGATGAGATTTGTTTGTGGTAACTAATGATATCAAACCATTAGGGATACAATCCATAACTGTTATGTTAGATTAGTGTTGAATCATTTGGGATAATGTAACTTAGGTTAAATGACTCGAGCGTATGTGATTGTTACCTTGATTAATTTATTTTCCTAACTGGTAGTGCTATTGTGCAATTAAATCTAGAAAGCTTATCCTAGGTTGTTCGATTGCTAAGTTTAATTAATGAGCTTCTCTTAATTAAACACGACCTAGGGAAAATTGGGGTTAACAGAGCTTATCGTTAACTTACGATTAATAGTTGCTAAGAGATGTATGAGAATAACAATTCTATGAAGTATGTTTAATTATGTGTAGGCTGAGATTGAACCGACGATCGGGTCTTAGTGTATTCATTACTTTTCTCATTTTCATATTGTTTGATTTAATTTGTTTTCATTAGTTTAGTTTCATTTTATTTTATTTTTTGAAAATGAAAACCCCCTATAACCTAAACACCGTCTATTTTTATAATAAAAAGCTAATCAAACACTCTCTGTGGGATCGACTTAGACTCATCACTGCTATAGCTTTAGGTCTAGTTATTTTATGTAGTGTTACGACACGCTACATTAATTTTGGTGTCATTTTTAGGGAGTATAGTGTTTTAGTTTTTGTTCTTTAATTTAATTAGTATTTTGTACATATTCGTTTATAACTAGTTTCTTTTAAGTTATTTTATGATCCTTTCACTTTTTTAATGTTTTTTGGTTAAAAAATTTTATAGACGGAAGTGATTTTTTACATAACTTATATTTTAAATCTTATGATCAAATTTGGAGTGATCATCTATACTTTAGTTATGGATGTAATAACCAACAAAATTATGAATGTGATAACCAACAAAATTAATTCCATGATAGTTTGCAGGATGTACAACAATTCCTATATAGACCAGAAGCTTCTTATTACGATCTCTAGAAGAATTATTTAATGTTATGGCTGCTAACAATATTCAATTTCAACAAAATAATTTAGAAATTTAGTAGAATACTTTACAATTTTAGCAAAATGGAAGGAAATTTTGGCAGGACACAAGGTATTGTGTCTAAGATTTGGAGAGTCGACAAAACTTAGGTGCATCTCTGGAAGAATTGGTTAATGTTATGATTGCTAATACTTTGTAATTTCAACAGAGTGTACAGTAGTTCCAGCAGAAAGTGATGCAATTCTACCAAGACACAACGTCGAGACTCTAGAACTTGGCAAGCTAGGTGGGTCAGATGAAGGAAGCTCTCAACCACCTAGAATCATAAAGAGAAGCAATGCAATCATCTCAACCTGAGGTATACTCAAAGGATGCTAGTGCGGAGACTTTACAAAGTGAAGAGGAGCTTGAAAATCTTGAAAGAACTACTCAAGAAATTGCTTATGAAGAAGAAGTAGAGAAGGAGCTCGAAGGAGAAAAAGATACATCTTTTAGCTCGAATATAAGTACTGAGTCCATAATTATTGTTGAGATAAACTCTTCACCTATACCTAGCAAGTCGGAGGAATTGGACATGGAAGAAAAGAGTTAAGAGACATTTGAGATATTCCAAAAGTGTGGGGACTTAGTCAAGATTGTGATTTTGAAGATAGGGAAGACACCGAATATCAAAGGTCATCAACTAAAGCCTTATCCTGAACAAACCTAAGTGGAGGAGGCTCAAACTGTGACACCCGAAGATCATAATTTTGTCACATGATGAGGAGAAAAAGGAGTCAAGCCAGCAATAATAAACAAAGGCTTATCTTGGGAGGCAACTTAAGGTAAGTTTATTTCTTTTTCCTTACATTTTCAAATTTGTTTCTTATATGCAGATGCTCTTTAAGTTGGCACTTTTTTATGTTTTTAATCAAAAAGAGAGAAAATTAAACTACCAAATAAACATTTTCTCTTTTTCTATTCCTTGTAGGACCATATAATCATAATTAGAGTGTGAACTAACTAGAAAAATCTACGGTAACTTTAGCATATACTTTTGCTATTGTGATTGGTCAATATGCAACATCTTTAAAAGAGTAGTAACTATTGGTAGATAAAAGCCAGCGAAATTTTGAGCCTTATTAAATTGACACTTCCATATTAGTCTCATTGTCTTTTGTTTATGTGTGACCTTTATGACATGTACATCCTGAATTTGCTTTGATTTTCTATTCAAGACTACATTTTTATTAGATGCATTAACATGGAAATGATATAGGCATTCTTTATTTTTTATAAACTACATTAGCCAAACAGCCTACCCCTTGATATGAAAATTTCCTTTTGTTAAGCCCTTTAAGCTTTATTAGCCTTTCTATTTATGCTAACCACATTATATGCTTTAAACCTAACCAAATGTCCTACCCAAGTCATAAAGCTAGTGGAACATTTGTTGATTGTGGATAATTGTGAATGTACAAAAGTATAAGTGTGGGGATGTGTATACGTGCGAGTTGGTTATAATCATTGAAATGTCATTTTATGTCTTGTCAATGGATTCTAAGGTTAATGTAGCTTCTATCAATTCTTAAATGAAAAAAAAGAAAAAAAGCAAAAGAAAAAGGAACAAGAAAAGAAAAGAAAAGATTATGTTTAAATAAAAGTATCTAGGAGGAATTAGTTTATCCTCCTAAAGTTGTATTGAATGGGTGATTTGCATATGTTGCATATGAGGTAGATGTTATTTTGGAAGATTCACTTCTTGTAGTTTCAATATATTGTTATCATCAATTTTTATAAGTGATCCTTTCTAATTTGTTATGCTTCATATGGTTTGTGGTGTAAGAACTGGAATTGGAGTTATGAAACATAGTTTTTTCATTCATCATAGTTGATGTACACAATTGTTAGTAAATGTTGGTTTTTGTGCTTGATGGTATATTGAGTGTTTTTCTTGTCTCACCAACATTGATGGCTTTTATACTACACAACTCAAATACATCTCATCTTTCTTTTACCTACATTACAACTTTAAAAAGTCCTTTAATTCATGATTAATCATATGAATCTTAGCGGTGGAGAAATAAAGCGATATGCAAAGTTATGGAATGTCTTGATCATGAATGACGTTTGAGTGTACTTATAAATTTATCTTATTTAAATATATTTTGTCCAAGTCTACCTCTAGATTGCTCAGTTTCTAAAGGTAATGATTCTTGATTGATCATGAGTAGAAGCGTTGAATGTTGAGATCTTCCTACAGTTTTGGAAGTTGTTTCTCTTTCCTTATGGCTATCTACTCTTGGGAAACATGGAAAATAAGTAAGTGTTTTAGGGTTTATGACTTTGATTTTAATGTTTTGCTCGAGGATGGTCAAAAGCTAAATGTGAGGGAAATTGATATGTGCTTAATTGATTATACATTTATTCTATAACACTTAGTGATTATTGCTATGAAATGCTTAAGACATTCACTTTAATTCATATTTGGTTTTAGGCACAATTCGAAAGCAAAAGAGTTAAAGTGAGTCAAAAGCAAAATATTTGAGCCGTTTTCATGAGATTTACAGTCACCTGTCGTCATGGAACAAGAAGAAGAAGGATTAAAGCTAGAGGAGATAAGAAAATGCCAAAAAGAATGAAGATGTAAGATTCGCAACCATGCATCAAATTGTAATGGTCGTGACTCATCTCTCACGACCAAAATTGTCATGGGCATGACCACCATTGTCATGCCTAGGACTCAACATGTATGGGCGTGACTCACCAAGTCACACTCATGCAACAAATAGGTCATGGTCATGAGCTCTCAAGGAGGCCATTAAAGGTTGTGACTCAACCATGCACGATCATGCGTTTTAGACAACTATCCCAAATCTTAGTTTTTTATTATAAATGAAATGTTGTGACTGCTGAAATATTTATCAATCGTTCGGGAAATAAGATGGGCGATAGAAGCTTGCATTTTTAGAGACCCATGGAGGCCATGGAGGGCTAATCTTCCTTGCTCCGATTCATAGGGGATATCGAAGTCGAAGACACATTTTAGGCATCTCTTCATGTGTATTTTATTCTTTCTCTCTTAGGAATTGAATATGTTATCCTATGTTTATTGTTTGGGTTTTGTTTAAAGATGATCTTAATTCGTTCATTTGATTGTTTTATTACAAACCTATTGCTAGAATTTTCAATATAATTCATAATTGTTATGTTGAGATTTGTTTGTGGCGTCTAATGATATCAAATCATTAGGGATATAATATGTAATTGTTGTGTTTCTGATTGATATCAAATCATTAAGAATAACGTGACCTATGTTAAATGACTCGAGCGTACATGATTGTTACCTTGACTAATCTGTTTTCCTAAATCGTAATGCAGCTGTCCAATTAAATCTAAAAAGCTTATTTTATGTTATTTGATAGCTAGGTTTAATTAACAAGCTTCTCTTAATCAAACACAACCCAAGGAAAATCGGGGTTAATAGAATTATCGTTAACCTACGATTAATAGTTGTTAGGAGAGATGTGAGAATAACAATTTTATAAAGTATATTTAATTGTATATAGGCTGAGATTGAACCGATGATCGGGTCTTTAGCGTATCCAACACTTTTCTAATTTTCATGTTGTTTGATTAATTTGCTTTTGTTAGTTTAGTTTCATTTTATTTTCTTGTTTGAAAACCAAAACTTCCATAACCTAAACACTGTTTATTTTCATAACAAAAGCTACCCAAATACTCCATGTGGGATCGACCTAGACTCATCATTACTATAATTTTAGGTCTAATTATTTTGAGTAGTATTACGATACATTATGTCAATAGAGATTACGCTATACATCTTGTTGGATAGTTTGTCACTTTATGTTAACTAAGGTCCTAGTATTACCAACATATTCATATCCCTTATTTTTTTAATTACTCTGGTAAAGTTATTTAATCTAAGTTTCTTTTCATTTAAAAAAGATAGAAGCAAAATTAAAAACTATTTTTGTATGGTTGCCAAAAATTTTGGAGACAACAAAATATCAAAATAGAAGTAAAACTAAACCTAGATTTTCATATTTTAGAAATACTTTATAATCTCCAACCTTGCGTTTAAGTGGAGCTCTCATCGGAAGTTGCTGTATTAGAAATGCTTTATAGTACACTTAGGGCCTGTTTGGTTAAATGTTAATTAATGGAACGGAACGGAACGGTTTATAATATAATAAAATTTAATATAGTGAAAAGTTGTTTACGAGGGATGGAAGAGTTCATAATGTAACGTAGTGAAACATTGTTTGGAAGATGAATGGAATGCAATGTGATGGTATAATAAATAACTATTGTACCCCTGATATTAAAATGGTTGTTACAAAAGATTTAACGCTATGATTTTAAAACAGAGATCATGTCCAATTAAAAAGTCATGCACAACCGTGACAAATAATTTTTATATATTTTCTATTTTAAAATAATAAAAATTTTAATAAAAGTTTTATTATTTTATTATTAATTACATAAAAATATTATTATTAATTATTTAATAAATTTTATTCTATTATATGTAATTTATATTTTAAAATTATTTATTTATATTTTTATTTATATAGAAATATATACAAATAATAAAAGAATATTTTTTATATTTTTTATTTTCATTAATAAAATTTTATTATTTTATTATTAATTATATACGATTTTTATTAATAATATAAAAATATTATTATTAAGATAAGGAGAAATAATATAAAAATATTATTAATTATATATAAGAGGTTAGAAACTATTACATCACATTCTATTTACGAAACTATCAATCAAATGATAGAAATATGTTACGTTACATTTCGTTCCATTCTAAAACCCTAGAACCAACGAGAACCTCATTCTTTTTTTCTTATTGTTTAGGCCAGGAAAGGCTACTTCAGAAGAGAGAGAGAAACGAACAATACGGAATGAGAGAAAAGACTGAAAATGCGAAACGGGTTCTACCTATCTAAGCTCAATGGACAGCAATTCAATTATTAAGGGATAACTCAAATAAACTCGCAACAGAAGGGTGAGGGGAGCAGATACCGTGCTAGTTAAGTGAATCCACTTGGTTGCGAAAGATTAACTTCCCTCTGTAATAGTTAAGTAAATCCACTGGGCTGTGAAAGCTTAAGTTCCCTTTGTAACGATGACGGATCTGTTCAACGATGGTACGATTTATTTAATATGAAAATGAGTCTTCTTTTCGGACTAATTGTTAATCACCTACTCTCTACAATAAGACAGGGACTAAACTAAAATTATTTTAGAACGAATGAATTGAATTATATAGTCAAGTCCATTCCTTTTTTCTTCTGGAAAACTTCTACCTACCTCAATCAAATACTAAAGCAACAGCAAAAGGGCAGGGTAGGCCTAAAAACAAGAAAACAAATCAACGAAAGCTGACAGAACAGAAGCGACCAAAGAGAATGAGGTTAAAAAAGATAGCTGTAGGTATGAGCAACTCATCACTAGTGTCCCATTACATGCATCTCTGTTTCTATACCGTCAACATCTGGGTCTGAGTCTGCAACTGGAATTGATTCTGAATCTTGCGTAGGTGATGAATTTGGCGCTGGAATGGAAACTCTATTGACAACCTTGTATGTATCATCAAAATCATCGTCGTCATCATCTTGGGCGTTGCAACTCTGGGGGTTATTTGGATCACCTATATCACCACAAGCAGCAGATGTTACGCTTACGAAGAGCGGGCAAACCAAAAGTGCAATGAGGCCAATTTTGATAAACCCTCTTGACATTTCCATTGTTGACGGTGTTCTTTGTAGTTGGAGAAGGTAATATAGCTAATTAGTCTCTGATCATAGTTGATGTACGTAGCTTGAGGCAGTGGGTGTTTTGTTATGATTCTTTTGAAGCTCGGGTGTTGTGATATAAAGAATGCTGTCATGACAGATTTGCTATTAGTAAGGAGTTGTGTGATTGTGGCCTCAAGGAGCTGGTCTCCAGGCAAGTGACAAATAAGTCGAGAATTTCGCATGGTCTAAATCCATGCAGGTTGAATAGCCTGATGTGGCATCTCTTTGCCCTGACTTGAGAGTGAGACTCGCATGGATCTCATTTCTCGCATTGAACTATTACTAGCAGCAGGTTTTCAGTACACTCCAAATATACGTATTCCATCTTTCTAAACCCAAACAAGGGATTCAAATCTCAAAAAACCAATGTTTACAACCAATTATCTTTAAAATAACATAATTCATTTAATATATTTTCAAAATTAGAGTTACTTTTACTAGAATTTAACCATATGTTAAAATATCGGTTAATTTTACTAGAATTCAAGATTATTCTTTTTGGCATAACAGAAAACAAGTACATAATGGGAATGGGGATAAATTGGGATAAAACGAGGCCAAATGAACAATTAGGAAACTAAACTACACTAAAAGCTCTGCCTAATTTGTACATTCATGAATAGAACAAGTAAAATAGAGTGCGTCGCCTGGTAACAGTTTCTAACCATTTCAAAATGGTTATCCAATGAAATGCTGGATATGCTCGAGGAATCAGTTGCCATATCAAAAGGGTTCCATTTTATATGTAACAAGCAATTGATACATGTGAGTGCCTAACTTCTTAGGTGATCAACGGCATACATATAAGACATCAGGATTCATCATTTTCTTCCATATACTGAAAACCTAACTAAAATTAATCACCTCCAAAATTTACAAAATGCCTTGTAGAGTGTGTTTCACCTAGACCCACGACTACTCAAGCCAAAAAATAAAAGGTCGTTTTCCGAACCATTCAGTTTTTTACATAGCATAGCATAGTAGACGCGGCTATCATGCTTGGAGTGAAAGTTGCAGAATTCCACTTCCCATCCTGCTCTTCCAAGTAGTTCATAACTTGTTTAGAAGGAGTCAGTAGTCTCATTACCTTTTCAGCACTAACAATCTGTTCTTCTTGGAGTGCCTTGTTATTCATTAGTTCCCTGCAGTGGAGCATAAATCTCAAGTCAGACAAGTAAACAAGGAAATCATTAAATTGAGCTCATGCAATTACCAAGTCAACATTCAACGAACCAGAAATACTGGAATTTTTGCTTTTCTTTCACACCCTGTTAATCACATACTGGAAATAGGAAGAAAAATCACAACTTCAGTGGCAAGCAGATCTTACATAAGTATAGAAGATAGATTCGTGGCTGTGCATCCTTGAAAAAGAGCTTCAGGAATTATAGCTGAATCCATGAGTATATTGGGAAGAGACATGTAGGGTATCTTTGCTTTATACTTGATTATCCATTCAGTCAAAAGATGGGCTCGATAAGCAACTACGCAGGGTAAGCGTGCAAGCTGCAATTCCATAGCCACTGTTCCTGAAGTACATAACGCCACCTTGCTGGCCTGCAAGGAATTGAGTTCAATCCAGCAACAACAATGAAGTTTACAACTATCTAGCTCATGTTTTCCAAATCTACACACTAGGAATGGTAAATGAGAAGCTTTGCATTTGGTACTCAGTTAGCAGGGCTCTCATAAAAAATGCCTAATTTAAGATCACAATCAAAACAGGAAACAATATAGCTATTTAGTTCCATCAGACATATGTGCCCAGGTACAGACTCTTGGGAGGTAGGGGAGATAAAATAGAAAAATGGGAAAATATAAGGTACTTATTTATAGTATCTGCTACAGCTGAATTATACAGAAAAGGGAAATCAGGTACAGTCAATGGCAATTAACTACGCCAAAGTGATCTGGTAATGCCAATGAAACGTCCGACAAAGTTATCTTAGCCTCTTTTGCATCTTCAGAATGGGATTTACAGGAACTGGGAAACACTGAATTGGATAAAGTTAGCACCCTATAGGAATTTCATTCATAAACGGCTATAAACCTTTCTTTTTATTTGATTTAAATATATGAATGTTCACTACAGATAAAAATAAATAGGAGACTTACACTGAATGCACAGTATTTAAGATGTAGATTTCCCCCTGGAATCAATACTATTGGCCCAGGCCACTTTTGAGTGACTTCATTTATATAGTTCTCCACATGCTGATTGGGAGCCACGTGAATGATTGTCAACAATTTGGGGAAGGATTCTTTTATCAGTTCTATAGTCTTGGTAAAAATGGAAAGCATCCGGCTAACTTCTTGTAATCGGCTTCCAGGGAGCAAGGATATGACTGTGGCATCTACCAAATGCAAACTTGAAGTGTCAAAACATAATATATATTCACCAAAGAGCTCTTTTCTACGTATAATAAAGATTTAAGACATAAGAAGTTTAACCACTGAGATCTAGGGTGATTGTTCCTATTAATCAAGCTCCTTAAGTACTCATTAGTAGAACTATAACATTAAGCATTGTCTGATTGATAAACATATTTATACTTATCACAGGAAATCAAACTATGCCTCACATTTCACATTACCTGAAGGCACTGCATATTTACTTCTAAAATATTCACAATCCCTCTGTATCCTCCATCCATGTGGCTGCTTTCCCTAAATATGATACACAAATGGGTTAATACATAATAAAGTATTAGCATCAATGAAAAACACAAAGAACTGAGTAATTTCAAAGAGTATGTAACTATGCATAACGGTACTGTGAAAAAAAGATACAAACAACGAAAAGAAAAATTAAGAAAAAGGCATGCCCATTAAAGGGCTTGCGTTTATCTGTACATTACTCTACAATAAAAGAAAAGTTTCAATGTTGATTTTAACGCTTCTTATTCTCTAGGAATCCCCATGTAGGTGGAGTGCATGCCTAGCCAGTTGTAAGTATATAAAATCCACTAGATGATTGATCACTAGATTGAACATACAGTCCTTGCTATAATTTCTCCCAGACAAGGTGACAGTCAATTTCAAATACGATTCGTACATTAATGTGCATTAGATTAGTTAAAATTTGAATGATTACTTCTTATATCCAACAAATATACCAAAAAAGTTTTCTAGAGCGACCAAATCTTTTATAAAAACAAACTCACGCAAGCTTGAAGATTAAATCTTTCCTAGGAACATTATACATCTGTAGATCAAATATACAAAAATTACTAATCAAAGAAAAATACATACCGAGTTCAACTCCAAAACATCTTCTAAAATGGGGTGGCCGACAAAGGTTGCATCCACCCCATGTGATTTACAAACTGTGTCCTCATTTGGAAGTATACAGAAAATATGATCCACAAAATTTGCAAGGCCTCTAAGTCTCGCTTCCCCACCTTTCCATGCCCAAAATGAAGGTGCCACATAATGGTAGTGTACAGGGTAATTCTTTCCTTGTTGATTGCATCTAGCTGCAAAAACCATTTCTCCAGTTTTCCTACCAGTAGACTTATGCATAAGTGATATGCAAGCAGAGATGGTAATACAAAGAGGGCGGTTCACATTACCTCGTAACTGCTTTAGAAGACGAAAAGAAAAACCCTTGGAATCCACTGTCACAACAACATGAGGTTGAAAACAAAAGACATACTCAATTGATTTTTTCAACTTAACCTGACATTTAAAAGATATTGCTTAATTAGATTTGATTCATTGAAGAAAGTATGATAATTCACCCTATATACTCACCCTAAAATTATTCAAATGGGGTAACAGCTCCCATATTCCCATCACAGCAATATCTTCAATAGGAAAAAGAGATTCCAATCCTTCCTTAGCCATCATTGACCTTATGCACATAAAAATATAATTTTAAAGAAAGAATATTCTAGATCCACATATTCGTAAAACTTCTGCAAATTAAGTAGAAAAAGCAATCATTTGTACTCCTAACTATACTCAAATCTGTAGAGCACATAACATTCAGAAGAAAGAAAGAACAGATGAAGGCGTTTGACCAATATATTATCAGCAAAAAGAGCAAGCATTAGATCATGATCTTTACCTGTTTACATGCACTCTACTTCTAGAGATTTACTTACTAGATTAAACCATTTTTATGTTTCCTAGAAGAGCACTATGCCCTTAGAGCAGGGGTTGTAAAGTTGAATCCAGGACCTCTTGCCACCTAGAAGGGAGTGCCTACCACTTGGCTTCGTACTTATCCTCTGAAAATCATTAACTATAATGGGGAAATTTTCAAGTGTTTTAAGTGCAGAGACAGTTGTTTACCCCCCAACACCTGAAAAGCGAACAGGAACAGGGCAGAGCTTTTTCAAGGAGGCCATAAGCCGAGACCCAATAGTGTCGCCCGAAACCTCTCCAGCAACCACGAACACACGTAGTTCCCTATCTTCAACAGCCTTATCTACTAATGGTCTGCTACCAACAGATAAACATCTACTGGGTAAAATAGGCAAGCGCAAAACAACTTCATCTTTTAAATTCCTCACGATTCTCGGCAGCACACCAGCCATTTGCTGATCATCACAAACACAAAGCATGACAATCACTAAGTAATCTTAAACTGATCATAGGAAAAGGCGTGCATATTTGGGATGAAACCACATGCATATATCAAAATAAGAGGCATTGCTTCGACAGTCTCAAGTCAACTAAATCCCAGTTGAACAAGTAAAAGTAAGCAAAGCAATTTGTAAATAAACCCGGTTCTTCAACATATAAGAAGAGAGTAGAAACCAAAAAATATATATATATCAAGGTTTGCTTGACACACGAGTTCGCGTACCCTTTTTATTTAGTTAGGACCAGTGTGTATGGAAATGGAACTGCTAATGTGAAGCGTCTTTGCAATTTCTCTCTCTCCCGAGTTCTTGCTCGTCATTAACGCTCTAGGCTGCCGCTATTACCGATCTACCCATCCCGGCGAATAGTCTGTCCGCCTCCCTTCTGCATCTGTTTTTACTCATTCTGTCTAAAGGAAATGCTACGTGGTACGAGTAATCAAAATCAATTTGGTTTAATTTACACGAGCAGCTCGATTAAACAATTAATGGTAACAAAATTTTAAACTTAATTCTAGGATACTAACCCGAATTTTAGAAATAATAACAATAATGACATCATAGTGAATGTCTCACTAATATTTATCCTTAATTTATAAAGAGATTATTTATGATATATTCATATAAAAATAAAAATAAATTAAAATAATAAACTAATACTTGAAATAAAAATAAAAAATAAAATAGAGATAAAAGATATTAAGAATAAATAAATAAATATGTAGAAGAAAATATAAAAATAAGTAATAAAACAAATAATGCAATAAATACATAATAAGATTAAGAATAAAATAAAAGATAAAATAAGTAAATAAACACATAAACAAGAAAGCAGACAAATAAATAAATAAAATAAGTCATTACAAGAAAATATTTAGGTTAAGTAAGGAAATGTTTATGTTAAATAATTAAGAAAGAAGTATTATATATTAAATGTTTAGCCTAAATACAAGAAATAAGATTTGAAAGAAAAAAGTTTAAAAGATTTATGAGAAAGAGAAGGATCTTTCTAATAGAGCCATATTATTTTTGATAACCTCCTTGTAGTTCTTCTTAGGTCTTCCTTTTTTTTAAAAAAATAATTTTCAAGTATAATCTTCTTGTATTTACTCATTGGAGTTTTAAAATGTCTCTTATTAACATGTCCGAACTACTTAAGCCTTGTCTCTCTTAATTTCTCATTAATATTTGTAAGGCCCCAACATATACCCTGGAAGTATTATAACATGTCTATAGTACATTAAGAAGTAAACATAATGAATTAAGTACATCTAAGCATAGGTAAGAGACATAATGATACTTAATGTAAAAGATATAGGTAAATAGGTAAATTGTTCATTTCGACATGAACATACAAACTTAGATTTGAAATATGGATGAGAATAAAATTAATTAATGAGATCATATACCAATATGGGAATTAAAGGAAGAAGAAGGACCAATGTGTAATTTTTCCAAAGTTAACTCATGGACCAATTGGATTAAAGCATATGTGAGTAATATAATTAAAGCATGTGTGATCAATAAGATTAAAGCATATGTATCTAATAGAATTATAACATATGGTCTAATAGAATTGTAACACATAGTCCAATAAGATTGTAATATATGGTCCAATGGATTGAAAGGTGTCTAAGACTAAAAAATTCATGAAAGGAGTAGACGACAGGGGAGAGGGACATGTATATATGGCAAAATTTTCTCTTCTCATATCCTTTCCATTCTTTCTCCTTAATCATACCATTTTGCAGTACAAGTATTTGGGCATTCCAATCACCGCAAGTAGACCTACTTATAGAGATTGCTTACACTCTTTATTGTGACTAATAAAAGAATTGGTTATTAGCATAATAAGCTTATATCTTAGGTAAGGAGTTTGCAATTAGTTAGCACAATTCTCAATAGCATGCACAACTATTAGAGCTCACATATCATGCTTCCCAAAAACTTAGTAAAATCATTTGAGAAGATCATAAAGAACTTATTTGATGATGCAAGGACGAACAAGAACTCTAAGGTGATATGGCCTGAAATTTGTCCCCAAGCAAGGAGGTCCGTCACTTAGAAGGGTACAAGTAATGAACAAAATGCTCATTATCAAGAGAATATGGAAGTTGTTCAGTGATAGGGAGTCATGAGAATGAGATGGATTCACTCTCAACACTGAAAAGCCTCCAGTTTCTGGAATCTGTGAGAAAATTTCGTAACTGCTAAACTCCGACGAAGTCCATTACGCACAAGGTCTTAGACACATACTGACTAAGAATGTTAAAAAGATCATCCAGAACAACCAATGGCATTGTAACTTGAGAGGATCTCATTTATCAGAGACCACTTACCAAACTACATGCCTAATGCTAGGTTAACAGATCACATCACATGGCGCATACCACAAATCAGGTCTTTGTTTCTTTAGTTCAGACTTTGTGCTCTTTCGAAGGTCTGCAATCGTTAATCTGGACAAGGTACATTCCTTGTTGCTTGTATTCCCTCTTCGTGGGTCTTTTAATCAATTGACTTTCAACTTCCATAGAAAAAAGTCCACTAGCAAATCATAAAGACTATTTCAATTAAAGGGCTGGCCCGCTCCAGTTGCCTGCCACTTCTCCTTGCCTCTTTTTTTTTTATAAAAAAAATTAAATCGCTTCTTGTTACCATACGATTAGAACACATTTTCCACGGTTCTTTACTTCGTCAGGAGCGAAATCTACCTTGTCCTCAAATTCAAGAATCCTTTACAGAAATCAGAATTGAAGTTGCTGTTATATGATTTAAATTCCAAATATAATGGAATTAACAATCTCTAGAACAGATATGATGAAACTAAAGTCGGGTAATTCAAATTCTACAAGCAACAAAATTAGTATTTCTGGATAACTACAGAATTAGCTATGCCCACATCCTCTATTGTCTGATCCAGATCAGTGAGAGGTTTGGGAGGGAACCCCATTGTCTGCAATTGATAATCTCTTGCTCCTACCGGTCTTGATGCATCAATGAAGGATCTTAGATCTCTGATGGTATGGTTCAAGTTGAAGCGTGAAACCATGCGCGTGCCATCTGCTAACCTTAGCTGAATTGATGTTGTTGGTGATGAAGAATCTACAACTAATCCTGTTGCTGGCAATGGAGCAGTCATTAATGAATCTGAAGGAAGACTTGCATCCAAGGGCGCAGAGCTGCTGCTGCTGTTGCCTAAAGCTCTTCCCACACCTTGGAATGGATCTCGGGGCTTCTCTGGTTCCTGTATAGCCAGGAATAGGATAAGCAGCACACAATTAATAATAGTTTACTGGGGAGCCAGGAGGGATACCCAAAAGAGAGAGAGAGAGAGAGGAAGAAAAGGTACACACTGAGTAGTTCTCCTCTCGCCTCATAAGATCAAGGTGGACCTCTGTCCTCCTATCTACAGGTTGAAGCTCCTGTGGGCACTCGGACTTCATAATGCTCTGCATGTGGCAGAGTTAATGATAAGCACATGTATCAAACAGAATTGGAATTAACCTGAAGCATCTAAAAATTTTACCGCAGGCAAGAAGTTTATGAACGAAGAAATCACTAACTCCCTTAACAAAATAAGCAAATATATCTGACCAGAAATATGGTTAATCATCCAACAACAGACCAGTCAAGTCTTTAGAAGCCAACAGACTATATAAGATACAGAAAGACATATAAGTCAGAATATTTGCAATGTTATTTCAGTCATTTGGTCGGCCAAAGATATGTAGCATGCAGTAGTATCGTGATGCCAGGCATCAAACAAAGATGAACAAACAGCAGTTCTGATACAATTTGAACTCCCGAAGATCAAGTAAATGATATAAAGAAAAACTGATCAGATCTTGCCTCCAAGAAGGTAGCATTAGCAGGTTCGTCAAAGCGACGCAGGGGACCATTATCAACAGTGAAGCCGTTCTTCCAAAGCATAATGGTATGATTGACAGCTTGAGGAGCAGCCAAAACCGTCTCACCCGATAGTAATCTCCCAGTTCCAGTGAAGCTTCTTGAACTTGAAGAAGAGGGTCGAATGTTATCAGCAGAACTGTCCACAGCTCCAGAAAGTCTAGCTTGATCAAAAAAGCCATCCACATCGTAACCTTTTGTAGGGTCCTGGACTAAAATTCCACTGCACTAAACAAAGGACACATTAGAAACACCAAAAATTATTATAGACAGATAAATAGATAGATCGCTTTTGGAATCAAACAATGTATTATACATGCGTTAATTTAACTAATAGATCAACACTTAACTAGAATCAAGGATAATTCGGCTCTCATTAAATCAATTAGAAGGAAAAGAAAGACAAACTCAACCTCTTGTCTCCACCAGTATAATAGCGCTGGGCCTCGTCCTCGTCCTCGTCACTGCTGGACGCAGTGGCCTCAGGGGCCCGATTCAGATCAGAAAGCGTACGAATCCCGCCGCGTGTCCTGCTGCCGCCAGCACCCGCCGACTTGGATTTACGTGATCTGAGCTTGTAGGGAACGCGGGAGGGAGGAGGGGGTGATGGAGAGCGAGAGCGGGAGCGGGAAGGAGAGGAAGAGTGGGAGGGGGAGTAATTGGGGGAGTGAGACCCCGATGGGGTGCGCGCGGGGGAAGGAGAGAGAGGAATAGGAGGGATTTGATGGGGGCCAGATGGGGTGGTGGCGGTGGCTGCGGCAGCGTTGTTGTCAAGGAAAGTAGAGACCGCAGCGTCGACATCCCACTGGTGAGACTCTAAGAAGAAAAGGGCTTCATCACGACTAGAAGATGTGATTTCGCAGAAGGAGTCGATTAGGGCTATGTTGTGATCGGGATTGTGCATGTTGCTTGACAAATAGCAGGAGAGAGGAGATGAGAGAAGAGAGGGGAGATGAGATCCAATTCGTTACGTAATTGAGAGAATCTACCGTCTTGATAACTTTCCACGTCCCTTGTTTTATACTGTACCTCACCACAGCAGTAGCACATCTTCTCAACGAATAATACGACGCTATGTTTTTCTTTTTGGAGATTAAATAATTTGAAGATCGTAAGCTGTCCTTGTATAGAGGAAGTCCCATCTGAAAGACCTGGCTCTTCAGGGTTGCTGCATTTTACATACTGAGGCCCCCGTATTTCATCCAAACAGCTAATAAAGAGACCAAGAAAATCATTTGCGGGTAACGTGGACCGAATACATTTGTATTACTAACTAAAAAAAAAAATTATTTAAGAATTTTTATTTTAATGCACATCGTGAAAAACTTAAAGAATCTCAAATTTGTCGAACATTTTCTACACGTATTTTAATTTTTTCTTATTCAAAAACTTATCTTTTTGATAAATAATAATAGTTGTGATGTTTACAACTATAACTTTTCATATTAACTTATTATATGTGTTTATCTATTATCTCTCATCCACACACATTAAAATTAATTGCACAGAAAGAAAACGATTCTGCATTACTCTTATTCGTCTATCATCTTGTATAGGGATGTCAATAGATAGGGTTCAGTTCGGGTATTACTCTACTCATGTCCATATTCATTTTTTATAACTCATTCCATTATTCATTTAAAATCCATCGATTTTTGCGATTTACTATCTATATCTAAATTCATAGATTGTTCGAGTTTTTGGATATCCATCAGATTGTATAGCACATAAAAATATAATTTCTAAATAGAAAATATAAAGAACAAATTTTTGCAAACGCTTCAAATCAAAATTACTTTAATAATAATAAGTTGAGATTTTGATTTGTATGTCTTAAAAACCATAAATTGGAATAATAAAAATCATAATGTCTAGTTTAAAGATAACATATATTTTTCACAATCAAGAACTGGAACAAAGATGGAAATGTCCAAAGCTTCAAATTGTCTTTGGGGGAACTCCACAGCATTCAAAATCTCATCTCTATATCATTTGCATTATTATCATCTTATATGAAAATAAAATATATTAAAAAATAGAGTCAAATTACAAGTTAATTTAATATTTTAAGTAAAAATGAATAAATGATGAGAAATAAAATGAATTACCAAATCAATCACTTCACTCAATTCCTCTTCGCTTGCATTATCATCATCAAATATCGAAACAATCACATATGAACTTTGTAAAGCGAAATCTGTAAGGAAGATTTAATATGAAAATTGTATAGGTAAGAAGTTTCAAATACAAATGTTGCAAATATTATTAGGGAAATATATATTACCTGAATAATCTCCAAGCATCCAATTTTGTAAGCACATCAATCTTTCAACAGTACTAGCGTGAAGTCTTGAGCGATGTGGACTAAGAACCCTACTACCCATGCTAAATGCACTTTTTGAAGCAACTGTCTAATAGGTATTGATAAAATATCTTAGGCAATCATCCTCAGTGTTGAATACTCGAATTCTTGCTTCTAGTAAGCCAACATGTCAAAATAGTTATTTTTAGGCATTGTATCTTCCTCCGAATAATGGTCCAGTTCAGATCTTAAGTTTACCCTTCTTGTCTTTGATTTCTTATACATGGAAAAATTATCATTATCTCCACAATCTACTTGATGTTTTCCAAGATGGGTAGCCTCACATGAAGAAAATGAAACAACTAAATTAGTACCTACTGTAGAGTTCCTTATGTCCATAGCATGTTTGTCTTGATATTCTAACAATAGTTCATAAAGTAAGCTCTTCACCCTCTCAATCTCAGTATTAGCTTTACTTCCATAAATGTCACTAACATAAAACTCAACACAATCTATCTTATTTCTTGGGTCCAAAACAGAAGCAATAGTTAGTATTCCATTCATACAAAACCAATATTCATCATACTTTTCAACCATATTTAGTGCCATAGTTCTAACAATATCATAATAGGACGACATCTACTTAAATAACTTCAACTTTATTTCATAAACATGTCAAAAGAATAAGTTCATAGTGGGGTATTTCTACCTAAAAAAAGCTTTGTTACCTTGTAAAATACTTTCAATTTGTCAAAAATATTGTTTGCCAACTTCCAATCTTCATCACTAGGCAAAGTAAACTTAAGATGATTATTCAAACGTTCCAACCTTTTGAAACACTTTCGTATGGCAAAGGTGTCTCAAATATCAAATAAGTAGAATTCTGCCTTGTCTTACAATCAAGAATTAACTTTTTAGAAGATGAAACTTTCAAAAACTTGGCTACATCCTCAAACTTCTCAATCCTTTTAGGAGTTGATGCCCAAAATAAAATACAATTACGAATTCTTTCTAACCTAAGTGCGTATGCAAAAATTTACCATTTAATATAAGAGAATTGGCATCAAGCTTCTCATGTAGAAGGTTCATAATTGCATCATTTGTTTTACAATTATCCACAACCACAGAAGAAATCTTGGTTTTTGGGCTAAACTCAGATAAACACTCCTCTAAAAAAGTCAATAGAGTCTCTTTTGTATGTGGGCATGGCATAAATATAAACCTATACAATAAAATGATAAAAAATTTATTACAACTTAAATACAGAACACAGAATGGTTCTTTAAGTAATTAATATTTAGCATGTATAAAGGAACTAATTACTAAACATTACTATATCTATATATGGTAACCAAGATAAAGATTAAGCAAAGTATTTGCATATAACATCTTAAGAAAACTTGATATTGTCAATAAGGCAGGAAACATGTTAAATCTAAGAAAATTAGTTACCTTAGAATTCAATTTCTTAGAACCTAATCTCCATCAATGAAGTGTCCAATCACAACCATGTATCCTTTCTTTTGGTTAGAAGCTTTCTGCATGTCTATAGTGATAGCAATCATAGACCCATGATCCTCCAACAATTTTTTTCAAGTTTTATTTTTCACTTAGAAACATTTTTAGGATATCATTTCGCAATGTATTATGAAATATCATCCTGAATCCATTGTTTAAACTCACTACAAACCTTCGGAAACCAATATGATAACCATAGAGAAAGGATACTTATGCATTACAATCATATTAACTAACTCTCTTCTTGAGAATTCCTGGCTAAATTTGCAACTTTGCAATGTTTTTTTCCCATCAGACTTAGTCCCACTCCCAATTAATAATGTTTTCTAGACTCCAACAAACCTTAAAAGTTTCTTTGGACAATACTTGATCAAATGCTCATGCAGATGCGAAGTCCCATTCGTACCTTTAGCAGAAAGTTTCCCTTTGCAATGTTTACACTCAGCCTTATCAACACCTTTCACAATCACGAAAGTAAACTCTAGCCACACAGGAGAAGTACACTTCTTACTTTTAGTTGCACCATGATCACCAAAGTCCATAGTTGCAAGCTCCTCTTTATCATGAGGTGGATCAGAGAATTTCTTTTTTGTATGATTCTCAACTCCTTTATTAATGATCTCTTGATGATTCTCAGACATTGTCTCTTTTAACTTATAAGTCGCAAAGAAAACAACCTAAAAAAATTGACATAAGATTTGGTATATAAAAGATTGAGGTGTAAGGGAAAACGTCACCATTTGAAGGAAATAATTAAGATAATCTACTTTGAGAACTCAAAGATCATTGATGGAATGACTAAAACGAAGGGACTTCTTTTACCTGGAAAAAGGGGAGGAGTAAAGTGGGGATTTTAAAGCTATTTCTCCTTAGAAAATATTAATATTTTACTATATTTGACCATAAATATTTAATAAAAATAGAAAAAATAGAGTTAATAAGAAATAGGTCAGGTATAGGTATCCATTGGTTCAGGTTATCACTAGGGCCATATCCACGTTCATTTTTCAGCATCCATTTAAAATACATTCTTTTAGTCTCCATGTCCATTTTTTCTAGTCGAGTGGTCCAAATATTAATTAGGTTGACAACCCATTGCCATCCCTAATCTTGTGTGACTAGATAAGAGCATAATGTCACATATCTCTTAGGAATGTATGACTTATTAATTATCAATTACCTTTAGTGAATTAGTATGTTATACCTTAGATTATTTATTGCAACAATCATCATCTTATTCTCATTAGATAAATATTTATATTTGTACTACCTTCTATATAGAAGATGGGCCCTTTTGAATACATCTTGATGCAAACTAGGAATTGAAATAATCTTTCTTGTATCATAATCCTTTAAATCAACTTAACTTGCTTTTCTATAATATCTCATTATACCAAACCATTCATGATTTTCTAGTAACATTCTAAGATAGCAAACATTAATTCAATTATCTAGAATTAGAACTAGAGTAAAAAGGGTACTTTGAATTTAAGGTTCATATAGCCTTAAAGGATCCTTCCATAATATAAGTTGAGACTATATCTTGTATTATCCTTATTGGTCAAAAATGTGCACATGTAATGATTCATGTTTTACAGTATTAACTCCCCTTTATTAGAGCATATGTCTTTCCTCAAATATGATACAAATGATAGTTTATGCATACCTAATGCCTAACTTAAGTTCACTTGTTTATTTATTTAATCTACCATTCATAACTAACATTTGGCATGTTAAAATTGGGTAAACATATCATTTCTTTAGGTTATGTCATTATTAATAACCTCTTACACCCTTTAATATACTTTATATCAACATTAGTGTTTTAAACCTTAATCTTTCATTTATCACATAAATAAAACACTTAAAACTTGTCTCATCTCTTTTCCTACAAAATAATAGAGGCAATCACCCTTGTGGGAAGGCATGTAACATCCCACTACCATAGGGTACGTACCTAAGCTTTTAGGAATGTAACCGACGATATTGGTATGCTAGAGCAAGAACACAATTTAACTTACACATGGCATCATTTAACATACTCGAAATCGTTATCGTTTTCTCTTAAAACATTCACTTCATTCAGTGATAAAACATACAATGTTCTTCTCAACGATTCCTTACAAAAATCTATACAGGTTCTAACCAAAGTTTCACAATGATAACAACTATTTTCCTTTGGAGTCAGCTGATAGACCTCTGATCCATTTCTTTCTCTACTGACACTTTATGTCCTGACTACACCTTAAGTCTCCTGTCTCGTACCTGAAAAGCCACAGTGCAATTTTTGATGAGTTTTGCAAACTCAATGAGTGAACCATCATCGATGAATTCACCGGATTACACAAATACCACACACGTTTCACAGTTATTCATCCAAACAAATAAGCATGTATTCAGAAATTAGCATATCAGAAGATTAGCTAGTTCAGCTTGCATATTGTTCAAATAGTGCACACGTACTCGCATGGGACATGTATGGGACTCATATTTGTTCTTATTGTTGTGACTAAGAGCCTTTCACAAACATATACAGATGTTTTAGCCCGTAGGGCTCAATCAGAACATATTCACAAAGCATAGCTCGACGTACAGTACAGATTTATCACGAAGCAAAGCTCTACGTGGAAGCGCTTCTAACTGGCATCTCAAGTCATAACACCATTATCTGAACATGCATTTTATGAAATGCATCAAATCCTAAACAGATCACACACAAAATCTCATACAAACGTTCAGAGGATAGTTTCATACTCATCGGACCTCAGTCCGGCATTCAGCTATTGCTGAGAATCAAATATCATTCAGAGATTTATATCAAAATATCAAATCAAACACTTCCAATATGTGATCGCATAATAAACTCCTCGGACCTCAGGTCTAGAATTCAAAACCAGCACACACACAGTTCAATGATATCGGAAGTTAACAAATTGAATACATACAATCAAATAATCCTAGGAATTCATCTAGGTTGACTCACAGTGTGCTCCCACAAGCTATTGCCTGGATAGGCCGACAATGTCCGACTGTCGTCCGGCGTGCTCCTCTGAAACAGACATAGCACATTCGTAATTACCATCTTTTGTATAAACGTATCAAAAACTATCGAAGTATAGGAAATATGCACGATGCATGTTCGATGGCAATTTTGGGGTCTCTTCACAACCTCTCTCTTTCTTATCAAAACTTATTCTAAACTATCAATGTCGCGATTCACTCCTTATTGGCCCCTTTGGACGACACTCTCTCAAGTCTCTCATAAACTTAGGGGAATGCAATGGGTATAGGTTTATTTACGAAAGGTGCATCTTTACAGATGATACACCCTTACAGAAGAAGACGATTTACAGAAGAAGATGACATCACCCAGAGGAAGCTGACGTCATCACAGAAGAAAATTTCCTCTTAGCATAACTTTTTCTACAGAGATCAGATTCAATTTTTCTTTACATGATTCGAAAGAGGGAATCAAGATATACAAACTTCATGAAGAGCTCAAAGGCCAATTTTATCTTATAAAGGGTCAAAAATAGGATAGAATGTATACAATGAACAGTGACCCAGAAGAAGTTTGGGAACAGTAACATAGACGATGTTTTACGGTTACCATAGCTTTCTCTAGAGGGATCGGATCAAGATGTTCTTTATATGGTTTGAAAGAGGATTCCAAGATCTACAACTTTCATGAAGACCTTAAAGGTCAATTCTATCTTCTGAGGGGTCAACAATGAGACAGAAGATAGGTATAGACGAACATAGAAGAAGCAAAACACAGAAGGAATTTATGAATAGTAACATAGACGAAGTTCATTCGTCTGTGAACAGTAATACAAACGAAGAGAGTGAACAATAACATAGACGAAGTTCATTCATCTGTGAACAGTGATACAGACGAAGAGAGTGAACAGTAACATAGATGAAGTTCATTCGTCTGTGAACAGTAATACGGATGAAGAGAGTGAACAGTAACATAGACAAAGTTCATTCGTCTGTGAACAGTAATACAGACGAAGAGAGTGAACAGTAACATAGATAAAGTTCAGCCACTTAGGTCAAAAGCGGACAAATGCAAGAAACAAAGGAAGCAACACACAGATGAAGCAATACAGAAGAAGGTTGTTCATAGAGGAATCAAAACGCAGACGAAGCTGGTTCATAGAGGA
>JANZXP010000009.1:4398762-4413421 GCA_027576715.1 Erythroxylum flavicans
GAATGGGTTAGAGCAATGAAAGAACAATTAACAACTATTGAAAAACTCAGACCTAAACTTTGGTTGATTTGCCAAATGAGAAATATGCTAATGGACTTAAATGGATTTTCAAGTCCAAGTTCAATCTAGATGGTTTATTGAAGAAGAACAAAGATCGCTTGGTTGTGAATGGGTATGCTAAAGTTCCAACTATTGACTTTTCTGGAACTTTTGCTCCTGTTGCTTGTTTGGATGCAATTAGATTATTTATAGTTATGGTTGCACAAAATAGTTAGTCTATATATCAACTAGATGTAAATTCATCCTTTCTTAATGGTGACCTTGCGGAGGATGTGTATGTTGAGCAACCAAAAGGCTTTAAAGCAAAGGGATCTAAACACAAGGTTTACAAATTGCAAATAAGCACTCTATAGGCTCGAACAAACACCATGAGCTTGGTATGTCAAAATTGATTCCTATTCTCTCAAAAATAATTTTGCTAAGGAGTGATAATGAGCCTACGTTGTATGCTAAGAATTATGGTAATGACTATTTGATGATATGTTTATATATGGATGATATAATTTATAATGATAATTCTTTTGACCTAATGAATACATTTAAAGAGACTATGATAGAGGGCTTTAATATGTTTGATTTAGGACTCCTACAATATTTTTTGGGCTTAGAAAAATTTCAAAATGCAAGTGGGATCTCTCTTTGTCAAAGGAAGTATGCTATAAATTTACTAAAGAGGTTTGGAATGGTGAACTACAAGGCTGTCAAAACTATCCTTAACGCTAATGATAAATTCCTCTCAGAAGACGGAGTTAATAAGGCAGATGAGAAATAGTTCAGAAGCTTAATAAGTGGTCTAATTTATCTTATGCATTCTCGACTTGATCTAAATTTTGCAATAATTTTGATTTCTCGTTATATGCATAGTCCAAGCAAACATCATCTAGGGGCTACCAAAAGAATGGTGAGATATTTTCAAGGTATAATAAGTTATGGGTTTAGGTATGCAAAAAATGAAATTAAGGATCTTATAGCTTATACTAATAGTGATTGGGCTGGTTTAGTAGATGACAAGAAAAACATAACTGGATTTGTGTTTTGCTACGATGGAGGAGCTATTTTGTAGGTATCAAAGAAACAATAAGTGATTGCTTTATCCATTACAAAAGCCGAATATACAACTGCCACAACCTTTGCTCATCAAGCAATATGGTTAAAAAGAATTCTTCACGATATGAAACAGAAACAAGTGTAGCCAATAAATATTTGTCGTGAAAATAAATCCACAGTTAATCTTTCAAAAAACTTTTTTACACCAAGACAAAACCAAGCATATTGAAACTCGGTATCATTACATCAGAGAATTAGTCACCAAAGGAAACGTCGAATTACTATATTGCAGAACTAACAGGCAACCTACAAATATGATGAAAAAAGCTCTAACTGAGAAAAAAGTGCAAAAATTTTACAGTATGATTAGAATTGCCTCGCTTACTTGAATTAAAGGGGGAATGTTGACTAATTCAAGTTTTTATTTTTTTCACTTTCTTATCACATGTTCCACCTTCTTTCTTTCTGCTGCTATTTTTTAGTGATAATATTTTACTTGTTTCACAAGTAAAAAAATAGGCTATTCTTCCTATTTGTAAGGACCTAATGCTTATATATTTATTATCATTGTTTTGAAGTTTCCAGAGAGAGTGAATAATAAAAGATTTTTTTATTGCTCCACTGTTCATCTTCTTTTCTCTTTCTACAGTAAGTCCTCCAATTGATGTCATGAACTAATCTAATTATCATATTCCTATGAGACAACATATGTTTAACCGTAGCATTCTCATGATAGCTCTCTTCATGTCTCTGAAGTTTAGATTGCTCATTCATCACTTCCAGAGTAGACCATCTGTTAAACTAGAAGGTTATGCTTTCTCCATTTCTAACTTTATAATATAATATATATTCAATTGTGTTCCTTATCTCCAGTAACTTTCTCATGGTAGGATAAGAGCTTTTTGGAATCTTAATATTCCATATATTGGACTTCTGAATGTAGTATTCTTTAACCTAATCCACCTATAGAAATTTTTTCCCTTGATCAATCTCTGTATTCTCTTTGTAAACATGGTCAGATTGACTACCTTTATGGGAATGAAACCCAATCCCCTTTGATTCTTAGGTTTGCATACCTCTTTCCATTTAATTTTAGCCTTAACTTTATCTTTAATGCCTCCATTCCAAAGAACCATCCTGCATAATTTGTTCATTGATTTAAAAACAGAACTTAGTAGGACTAGATGTAAGGCCCATTAATTGAAGCTGCTATTGAGATTATTAGTTATGCACTACCAACCTTAGATAGAAATTTAGAACTCTAGCAACATATTCTTGTTTTAATCTTCTCTAGAAGAGGCTTAAATTCTAAGTAACTTATTCTTATGAAGTTGATTAAGATTCCCCGATAGGTGAAAGGAAGTTTCATAACTCCAGTGCTTGTTATAGTTGTGAACCATTGAGCAATATGAGTTGCATTTATTGAGATATACATACCAATTTTCTCCTTATTGATATATAATCCTAATAACCTACTGAAGATCTTTAAGATGGTCATAAATGTACAGATTGAATGTTGATTTGCCCTAGAGAATAGGAGACATTCATTTGTAAAGCTAAGGCTCAATATTCAAAACTTTTTTCATCTGGAGTGATATATAAATAACCTACTGCTTTCTACCAGTCTTGCCAATAACCTATTGAATACTTTCATAGCAATGGAAAACAAAAAGGTAAAAAAAGAGATATTGTTTTACCTCTTTGATCCCTTTAAAAGTCACACTATTGATCAAAATGCTGAAGATGACTCTTATGATATAATGCTCTATCCAATCAACAAACAACCTATGGAATCCATATGCTTTTAGGCAGTTGATAATAAAATCCCAATCCATTGAGTTATATGTCTTCTAGAAATTCACTTCAATTATGCAATTTGTTCTCCTCTTCTTTCTAGAGTAACTTCTAAGAAGTTTTAAAGTAATTAGGATGATATATCCTATTTATCTTCCTATAGCGTAAGCTCCTTGTTATGATCCAATGTGAGATGGGAGAATTGTCTTCAATCTTTTAGTTAAAATTCTAGAGTTGATATCGTATTCAAAATTGATGCATGCCATAAATTAATAGTCATTAATTGTCTCCTGTTTTTGCCCTTTAGGAGTTAAGGATATTAATTTCTCTCAACAACTTCCTTTCTTTAAAGAATTCATCCACTTCTTCCGTAACCATTATACTTATAAGACACCATGTTTTTGGTAGAATTGGATATTTATCCCAGCTGGCCAGGAGCTTTCATAAGATTTAATGTCTTTAGAACATCCTCTAATTCTTATTTTGATATAGGTTTGGTCAATAGTTCCCCTTCCTCTTGTAATAGCTAATTTAAAACACTTATCTGAGAAATTGTTCTTTCCTATTGGTTTTTGATGGAGATCGTAGTGTGCTTGCAAAAAAAGTTTCCACCTCATTTTCCCTTATATGAAAAATATTTTCCATCCTTTTGTAGGGAAATTATTTTTTAGAGGCCTTTCTGAAAATCACCTTCTAGATGAAAATTAAAATTTGTCTCCTTTAGTTATCCACATTTCTCTAGATCTCTATTTCATAATGGAGCTTCCAACTATAAGAGTTGTAGTATAGTTTAGGTGGGCCTATTCCTCCGAGTTTTGTGAACTTGAATTATCAGGTTTTTTTAGTTATTATGCCTTGTTTAAGAGTTGCTTAGCTTTGGGAATTGCTTGATGTATGCTGCAAACTCTATCCCTATTGAGAATCTTTAATTCCTCCCTTATTATTTAAGTATTCCTAGTGCATATGTTTTGCTTGGTGTTAATCACTTCACTTTTGAGACCTTTCTGATAACTTCCTTAAAACACTACATTGCATACATAATTGTTAAAACAGAAGTGAGATCTAAAGGATCTTGTGAAACTTGATGTGTTAACCACTACAGGTGAGTGGTCTGAGCATCTTAGGTTAGGAAAAGTGATAAAGGCTTTAGGAAATTCTTAGAACCACTCAAGATTGGTCGTTCATCTATCCAACTCCTTCTTTATAAACTAAGGACCTTTTTGTCTGTTTGACCAGGCAAAAATTTTTCCTCCATATAGTAGATCCTCCATCTCATTGTCGGCTATGCATCATTTGAATTTATCATAGTAATTTCTCATATTGTTGTTCTCCTCTATTACTTCAAGATTTATAATAGAATTGAAATCTCCAAGAATTAGCCAAAGCCTCCAAATACTTGATGATATGTCTTTGACTTTACTCTATAGTTCTCTTATTTGAAACCTATGATTGAATCTATATATTTTTGAAACATAACTTGCATTCCATGTTTTCTTTTCTATGATTCTCATGTGAAACATCTATTAACACCATAATCCTCCCAATAAAATGACAAGAGTAGTTATCTAAAATTATCCAACTTCTATATAAATGTTTGAGAATAATGCAATTATCCTTTTAAATCCTTATCTCCAATATGGAAAATATGTCAAATTTATTTTCATTAATGAAATTCCTAACATCTAATTACTTAGGAGGGGCATTTATTCCCCTAACATTCCCATAACAATCATGTTTCCACTATGGAAGAAGATTTTTTCTTCTTTCTATTAGACTTCCTTCTTCCGGGAGTAACATAACCATCTATTTTCTCTTATATTTCCCTAGCATCATCATCTTGGCTTTATTTCTTGCTAATTGAGAAGCCTATCCCTTTTGATTATTATTTTAGATGTTCTTTTTAATATTCACCATATTTAATTTAAAGGCTTTATCACCAGTGGTGATTGGTTCCTTACTTAACATTTGGTTATATTCTTCTTACACATTGTTATTTTCCGTTTATTTATTGTTTTCCCCTCCATCTATTCTTAAGGTTAGTTCAGTGAATTCTCCTGTTCTCAAAACTCTACCTATTGCTTGTCACATCTTTTTAACCGAGAACTCAAGCTTCTAAGCATATGTGATTTTAATAATTTCCTCAAATTCCATGCTGTTATTATGCCTTATAATAGGAATTTCATTTGGCAAATCCCTCAGAGCTTCCACTAGAATGTAGACTCTTACAAAGTTAATTCTTTTAATTTTTTCATTAGCCTAATCCAAACATAAAGGTTTGCCTATGTAACTAGCTATGTACTATATCCATTAGTGGTCTAATATTCAAAAGGCACATCATGGATACATATCCACATGGAAATGTTAGTGGATCTAATATCTTCAATTAATAACTTAGGTCTCCAATTTTGCAATAATATAGGTTTGTTTTGTATATGTTATCTTCTATAACCAATGTCCATCTGCGCCTACTAGGAGGTTTGTCTTGCTATTTTTTTCTTTGGAGAATTGTTATAGATAGGGTCGCATATCAAGTGTTATGCTTCCAAATCTAATATTGAAGAAGGCATTTTTAGAGCTGGTGATTTGGTGGATTGTGGCGGAAAATCAAGTGTGTTTTCTGACATGGCTTAAAGTAAAAGTTGGTATTTAGAATAATGTTATGAATACTGTATCGGAACCAGCACTGGATTTTGTTCTAGTATGACACTATATTGATACCGGTCAATATCAAATACCATTATGGATAATTTTTTAATTTATAAAATAGTCCCTAAATTTTTTAAAATTGCAAAATAGTCCCTCAATATGTTGTTTATAATTTTATAATTATAAATGTGTAATTTATAATTTTATATCAACCATGTCTCCAAAATCATAATGATAAAAATTTTAAATAACAATTTATTTATTTTTATTAACATTATTTTTCGCATATTTTACATATAAATAATAACCATAATTAATATGATAAAAGATCATGTAATCATCATACAAATATAAAATTAAGAACAATACAAAGTGTTTAAAATATAGAAATTTCATTATATAATAAATACTACTTATATCAAAATATCAAATAAAAAGACTCATAAATATCCATACCTATATAACAATTACAATTTACAACAAAAGTTTGTATCAAAAAACCAACTAAAAGTGAAACCTGAAACAAAAATGTTTACACTTATATTGCATACATAGAATTTAATATATATATATATATAATTACGTCAAATTTAAAGAGGAAGAGAAATAAAAATATAAAACTTCATTCAATCGAATACTCACTCAAATTGCATTAACCTTAATTCATACTTGACATAAAATCCTCATCATTGAGAGGAACCTCATTATCACCATCATTCAAATTCATTGTTTTAATTTTTGCATTAGCCTGACCTAAACATAAAGGTTTGCCTACAAAACTTGCTACGTTACTATTTCCATTAGTAGTCTAACATTCAAAAGGCACATCGTGGACATATATCCAGATGGGAATGTTAGCGGATCTAATATCTTCAATTACTATCTCAAGTCTCCAATTTTGCAGCAATATCGGTTTGTTTTTGTACATGTTATCTGCTACAACTTATGTCTATGTATGCCTGTTGGGAGGCTTATGTTGCTATTTGTTTTGCTTTGGAGAATTGTTCTAGGTAGGTAGTGTATCAACTGTTATGCTTCCAGATCTAATGTTGAAGAAGGCATTTATCGAGCTAGTGATTTGGGAGGGGGTGGTAGGAAATAAAGTGTATTTTCTGACATGGCTTGAAGGGGTCTAAAGGTTGATGCTTAAAACAATGTTATAAATATTCTACCAATACCGATACCGGATTCGATTATAGTACAGTACTGTACCAGTATCTATCAATACCGTATACTGTTTTGGATAATTTTTTAAATTTATAAAAATTTCCTTAATTTTTTTAAATTACAAAATAATCCTTCATTATATTACACTATATAGTTTATAATTTTACATCAACTGTGTCTTCAAAACTTATAATAATTAAAATTTAAAACAACAATAATTTATTTATTTATTTATACTAACCTTATTTTCATATATTTCACATAAAATGATAGCCACAATTAATATGAAGAAAGATCATTTAATCATCATACAAATATAAAATTAAGAACAATACAAAGTATTTAAAATATTATAATTTTATCATAAAATAAATAATAATTGCATTAAAACATCAAATAAAAAATAAATATCCATTACCCTAAAAAAGTTCATGCTGAAGAACTAATTAGAATGAAACCTGAAACAAAAATATTTATAATTATATTTCATATATAGAATTTAATATATAAATCAAATATAAGTGAAATTAAAAGAAGAAAATAAATAAAAACATAAAACTTGATTCAATCGAATACTCGCTCAAATTGCATTGGCCTCAATTCTCATTTAGTACAAAATCTTTATCATTAAGAGGAGCTTAATCATCACCATCATTCAAATTCATTGCACTGAATGACGTGTCTATAGTTTCAAATCCAAGATTATTTTCCAAGTTATTATTATATATCAAACCCAATTCCTCAAAAACCCAATCAGCCAAAAGATCGATATTATCAATCCAAATTAAATATATAGAACTACTTGTTCTATTAAAAATCCTAGTAAACAATAAACTAAATTATTATTAAAAATATGTTTAACTTAATAATGATAATAACATACCATTTTCAAAACTTTAAATTGTATCGAACAAAGACCAAATCATTCAATATTTTGTGCTCTAATCTATTCCTTTTCTTATAATAGATGAATTCAAATGTGCTCTAATTCCTTTTACACCCTATTGTACTGACATATTTACTTAGAATTTGAATTACAGATCTTTTTAATTCTGAAACACCACTTTTGAATTGGTCTCGCCAAACAACTGTAAATCAACAAAAGTAGCATTATTTACAAAATAAAGTGATGATTAATTTTCAACAAATAACAAAAGTGAAAAAAATACCTAAATTAAGTTTATCTTTTTGACGAATAGCAATTGACATCCCAAAATTAGCATAAACATCCTTGTAAATCTCTATGTGTGAGTTTAGGAGATTTTGCATCATCTCATGGACGATAACTGTTATAGTAATTAATAACATTCCCTTATCAAATAGACACTAGAATTTAAAAATGCCTCAGCTATAAACATCGGAGAGTAAATTGTTTTTCCTATCCTTCATTGATGACTGTAAGATAAAGTGTGTATAAAGAAGACCTATTTTTAATATTGGTTTTAATTGCTTCCTTCTCCCTCTACGATATCATAAAAATAACTCACTATTACTTTCTAATCACCATCAATCAGACAAAGTATCCTCACCAAAGGTTCACAAATTCGAATGACAAATTGACATTGGAACTAAAATTCATTACCTTTAATTATAATTTTAGAAACTTCTAATATAGCATTAGACATAGCATGTTAAAATGCAACTCACTTATCACATGTAAATATTTGTCTGAACTCTTTCTTCATGATAATAAAAACTGAAGTGATAAGAAGTTTGCTGCAAATATTGTAATAATAGGATGAAACATTCCTATCATTAGTGAAATCATTTCATATTAAATTCAAGATTTATACATGATTGTAGATGAACTTGGTCAAATTTTTTGCTTTTTGCACAGTTTGATCAATAGTAGAAAAATACTTAAAATCTCCTATAGTTTTCAACATCAAGTCAATGCAATGTTCAACATAAAGAGTCTAATAAAAAGAATTATAAGTGCTTTACAATCTTCTTTCGGATGCTTTATAAGCGAAATCATTATCAGTGATAAATTAAACAATATTTTCTAGCTCAAATTCATTCACAACTTCATCAAAATTTTCAAATTCCTAACAAGGTCAGATGCATCAATAGACTTCAAAACATTATGCCCCTTATAGAATAAACCAAAAAAATGATAATAGGCTCATATCTTTTATTTGTCTAACCATCACATATGATTAAACACCCAAAGGTTTCCCAAATCATTCTTCTTTCATCCAAATAACTTTTAATTTTATAAACAGAGATACTCAGAAATTTACCTTTATATTCATCAATTGAAGGAGCTTTGTATCTTGGACCAAAAGAGGCAATAACATCTACCACAGGCTAATAATAATGAGATTGAGAAACATTAAATTCTATATGTGAATCATATCATCATCTAGTCATTGTCATATCCACATTATGAGAATGTAAGGTATTACGGATTAAAGGTTGAACTCTAGAATTATTCGTGGCGCAAAAAAATTAAACACCTATTTTCTTCTTTTTCTAACATCAGGTACAATAGTCCCTTCTTGTTAGGTAGGAATACTACCACCTTCAACATTCTCATTATCATCCTGAACACCAACAAAGGAACTTACACAGAATTTTTTCATTCAATCTTTGTCTTCTATCTTTTTCATGTTGATACTTTTCAAGCAAAGACTTTATTTGTCATTTCACATCATGGATAACTTTTTTACAAGGTTCCACATCACCTTTGGGCCCAGCTAAATGCTTTAATCTAGTGATTACTCCACCTTTTAAATGTTTGTTACAAAACAAACAAATAGTATGATTCTTCATTTTGACAACTAATCCAGCATGAACCCAAGTTGGATCACTAAATCTTCTTAAAGTGGTTGAATTATTAGGAGTACTTAATCTTCCTTTCACTTATTTGTAAAAAATAAATAAAGACACATCAAAATTAAATTAATAAATTCATATACTATTTTCTACTATGTATTTAACTACCTATAAGATAAGACAATAAATGTGTATTTTCTACTCATAAGATAAGATTAATATTTGTAATTTTATTTCCTAACAAAAATTAATAATATAAAAATGAAAATATTTAATTTTCTTAACTTAATTACATATATTAAATGATTTAATTATATATTAAATCTTATATTTAAATAATTAATCATATGTTAAATAATTTTTATATACAAACAATAATTAGCAAATTGTATGTTTCATATAAATTAACTAACGAATTAACAACTAAATGCATTAATTTTGACCCCATTTTTATGATTACTAAAATAACAAATAATATGACATATTTTTGAATTATTCACAATTCACAATACTTAAGTACTCTTCCATAATTCATACATAATATTATTTTTATCTTATATCTTCATAAATTCACAATGCTTAAATGATATTAAAATTGAATCAACTCACAAAAACAATTCCAATGTTCAAACCTAAATTTTCTAATGCATATTTTATAAATTATTCACGAAACATAAATGACAAAACCAAAACACAATGCAATTGTAATTTAGAGCAGAAACAAGCAACTCAAAACACAAAAAAATAAGAAATTGCAATCAAGGTTCAGTTGGGTCTAGATCTGAAAATGGAAATATTGATTTCTATAATCTTTCCAGGCAAGCAAAGGTGTGAATGGTGATGGTGGATTGGTGTAGACAGCTGTGGAAAGGTGGAGACTAGAGATACCAAATTTAGGCAGGCCGTTCAACTAGAGGTGGAGGGCAACATGCAATATTGGGCAGGTCTAACGATGGGGCATGGCATGGTGCTTTGGCATTGGTTGCAGATGGTGGCATTGAGTGGCTAGCTATAATGAACCTTGAGGAAGGGAGAATGAATAATGAAAATAGGTTGAGAGGGGAGAGAAAGAGATGAAAATGGGTGATTTATGTCTGCGGTCGTGAGTTTGTTTTGTTTTCCCTAATTTTTTTAGCAATTTAGTCTTTGGAGATTAAAACTTTACGGTACTGGCCAATACCAGACAAAAAATTCAGTATTAGCCAGTATTGAAGGTCAATACCGAATGCATTAATTTCTTACGATTTTTCGACCAGTATAGTACGAAACTCATATCTTTGGTTTAGAAAGGTGACAGTGAAAAAGCTAACAAGAAAGGCTATCTCTATAAATAAGAATTGTGTTATAGCCATGATGGTTTGGTGTACTGTTATGAAGATATTCATCAACAAATTGAAGATAAAAGAAATCAAATAACTAGGAACAATAATTGCATACTGGAATTCAAAAAATATATTTTCATATTAGACTTGCTAATGGTATATTCTCATATTATACTTACTAATGGTCTTACTTTAGATATTTTTCTAGATTTTAATAACTTTATTAGAGACTATGAGCTTGAAAATTATTATCTCTCTAAAGAATATAAGATATTACAACTTCGTTGTTTTAAGCATTATGGACTACATCTAGAAAAAGGATATGAGTGAATGTTTGCTTTGTAATAATTTATTTCTGAAACAAATATATATGATACTCTTATACAAGAAATTCAGCTTGAATTAAATCATCATACAAACAAATATAGTTATTTTTTATTTTCAATTTCCATGAAAAAGCCATACAAACCACTAAAATGAAGATTGAAGAATCAGATAAAAATATAAACAGCATAAAAAATCATAGTTAGAAACTCATTTAGAGCTAACTAATCATTATAAACTTTATCATTTAAATGAAGATAAATATTTAAAGATTAAACTTGATGGATTAAAAATAGAAATTGATATGGTTGAAATTCAAAAAATGATAAAATATTATGGAAAACACTATTCTTTTAAGTATAAAAAACTTCAATAACAAATTGCAAACTTACATAATATGATAGAAACAATAAATCAAAAGGAAACAAAAAAAATCTATTGGAAATCCAATAGAGAAATAAAGGTTAGAGAAGTGCTCTAAAGGCAATCACCTTTAGCACTTATTGTACAATTCTTTTTAATTACTAAAAGGTTTTTTCATTAATTTAATGTTCATGTTCTTTATCAATTGATAGTGATCTTAAATCAAATTAATGAAGTCCTAGATACATTACATAACAAGAAGGAAATCATGATAAGATCATGATAATGAGATTCCTATCATGTGTAATAATGTTAGTATCTAAATTATCCCTAGTCATAGGATTAATAAGAAGGGACATTATTAATATGGACAGACTAGCATATGTTATATTCCTTAATTAAAACAAGCAGTGAATCTCATAAGCTGTAAGCATAAGTTGTTTAGAGTTAACATGTGGATGCTTGTTAAGAGTAGTAAGTACATTGGATGACCTAACATGAGACAATCATATTGATAATCTATTCTAGTGTCAATGATAGTCTCATCATAGCGATGACTAATCCTTAGACTTGAGGTACTCAAGGATATCTTAAATACTAATCCTGTACTTTGACTCCATTCCTTGTTGCCTTTTAAAGGTTGCTCATAGGGTGCTGATTGGGTACAACTTGAGGTATTGGAAGGTAATTGAGTAGCTAATAAAGGATTCACCACTCCTGATAGAAGAAGATGATACCCACGACCTCTTGTTGAGATCATTACTCGAGAATCTCTGGCCAAAGTGGAAATGTCATAAAGATAGTCTTCAGTGACATATCTAACTAAGTAATGAGCCTCGGGGACAAGAACTAACATCACTTGGACTAGATGTGACATAGTCAGTCTAGTGGGAGTTGACACTTTAACCATACTATGAACCAGGTGGGGTATAGATGGTGAAAGGATCAAGTACACGAGAACATTGTCTATGGAAGGGTTCGTACTCAAACCACTGACTTTCCAGTCAATTAGGGGTTATGATGTGCTACTAGATACCGATCATGACTTGTTTTAATTAAGTGTTAATTCAAGTGGCCAACATAAATGGGAACCTAATGGGTCACACGCATTGAAGATGCAAAGAATGAGTAAAATGGCTTTGGATGGGGATCCAAGATATGAGAGATGCATGACTAAGCTACACAATTGTGGTAGTTAAGGTCATTTGATTGTGAATCATATGAAAAATATGAATTTTGCTTATTAGGTAAGATGACAAAATTACCATTTATTAAGTAAGATGACAAAATTACCTTTTAAAGGAGGGTGGAAGTTTCATGCTAAATTAAGTGGGATTAAAAGCCACTTAATTCCCACTAACTCTCCATTGATGTTGGGGGTTAGAGGAAGGCCAAAAGGTGTAAGAAACATCAATTTTTGTGCAAGTGTTGTGCAAAAAACAAGAGACTCTTTGGTGAAGTGTTCATCATCTTCTCTCAGTTTCTACAAACACTCTTAAGAAGACATCACAAAGCTAGAACTTTGTGTGTGTTCTAGCCATTCTTCCTAAGAGGTTTCAAGCTCCGCTCTTTGCATGGATATCATTAGAGACATCCTCCTTTAGTCGTTGTGGTTTACGACAACCTAAAGAGGTGAAGAAAATGAAGAACAAAGGAGATTGTAAGGTACACATCTTAAGTTCATGTTTTGTTAAAGTAACATCTAACGACACTTGAAATTTCTTGGCTTTTTTGGTTTTGTTTTAAATTTCCACTGTTTTTTTCTATTTTTGATGCATGTAATGCAAGATCAAAACCCAACAGTGGTATCTGAACCATCTTGTGCCTATTAGATGTAGTTTCCATTGCATGTGTAATAGGATTCATGGTTATGACAATTGTGCATCTATTCTTAGAAAAATCAAAATTAAATTATAAAAAAATCAAGATTTTCTTTCATTGATTTGCTCATGATATGTTTTTAGATGGTTGTTATGATTGAAATTTTATTTTAATGTGATTAAAATATTTATTTTCGAATTTTATACAACATGTATGAAAATTGTTTTCCTACAAAACATATGATGTTAGTTGCCTAAATTATTAAGGTTGAACATTTTTTTATTGGAATTTGATTTTGGAAAAAGTATGTAAACATATTTAGAATGTGTTTAATCCTATGAAATTTTTCTATAATTAATTAAAATTTTTAATTAATTTTTTAAACTGTAAACAAATCTAGTCAGTTTTGTTAAATTGATGGAATTGTTTTGATTTATAATTTTGTACGTGTATGTTTCGGTTCCAGAAACTTAAAAATATTTTTATGTGATAAAAATGTTTTATTTTGATGCTTATGCATTCCAAAGTGAATTTTCTCAAAATTAGTTTTTTGGAAAAATTAGTTTCGATTACCATGATGATTTTGGGTGATTCCAAAATTATTTTTATGAACTTGAAATGACCTAGAGATGCATGGAATAATGATTTGATGTTTTGAAAATTTAGGAAAATTTTGAAATTAATTTACGTGGAGCATTAAATTTTCTAGTATGATTAGAAAGTGACATGTGTGACAAAATTAAAGTGTTTAATTTTGACATCAAATAATTAATTTTAAGGTGTATTAATTTTTTAATTAATTTCTGGAATTTGGAGTTTAATTTAATTTGATTAATATTAAATTCCAAATCGAAATGACTTGCAAAATTAAATTTAGCTGAGATTAAAATTAGTAAACAATTTGATTCAAGAGTTGAATTGACTCCCAAATTTTAAGGATCCATACATTGTCACAACCAAAACTTAAATGTTTAATTTGATGCATTAGAGAATGAATGTTAGGATTGTTTGAACTTGTATGATTGATGGTTATTGGGCTTACATTAGAGAATGAATGTTAGGATTGTTTGAACTTGTATGATTGATGGTTATGGACTTAAGCCCAATATGATTGGGGTGTCTATATCATGCCATATAGCTATAGTAACTATATATATATATATATATATATACAAGACCATCCTAGTTAGATGAGACCAAAGTAGAAATCCCTCACTTGGAATGTAACATCCCCTCACCTATTGCCATGAATAGGAGTGTATAAGTGTACAGTGACATATGCATGCATTCATATATACACATGCATAGTATATAAGTGAATTTTGCACATGAAATGT
>JANZXP010000009.1:4414567-4428989 GCA_027576715.1 Erythroxylum flavicans
ACCTACGTTTAAGAAATGTCTCTAAAAACATTTCCCTATAGGAAGAATTGGTAGCTAAAAGTTTTTTGCTACCAAAATAAAATCATCACTAAAAATAAATATTGACGCATAAGGTTTTGTGGGAAAAGACTTTTATCTACTAAACGGAAACGTCGCGCAAAACTATTACTGACAAATTTTTTTGTCGCAAAAATGTTTTCGCGACGACTTCTGTTAAACGTCGCCGATGTTATTTTGCTACTGGGATTTGGCGATGAAATGAAATTGTCACATATTAATAATTGCGACGATTTTTCCTTCTTTAGTGACGATTAAAATCGTCACTAGAAAAGTTGTTTGTTGTAGCGTATGATAATCTTCAGTTTAATTTCAATATTACCTTTATTGGTCATGAACATTTTACCCAACTTAACACTATAAACAATTTTATTTATGTTGAATATTTAACATATTGTTCATAAATTTAAATATAAAATGAAAAAGTACCACATTAAATAAACAAAAAATAAAAGTGTCACTGGTAAACTTAAACTAGAGAAAGCATAAACTTTGTATTGGTCATTGAGACTCGAACAATAACCAAGAAAACTAAATATATAGTTTAAAGAAACTAAAATAATCCTACTTCATTTTAAGATTTTCCTCTATCTCCACGTTTATAGTTCTTAACTTATTATTATTTATCCCTCCTAGAGTAAGAGCCTATATATTATTTTTCATTAATTTCATGTGTTTTACTATGTGAGATTAATCCCATATAATATTAATATGATATGGGTTTTGAAATATTCATTTTCTCTCATTTATGAAGAGTATTCTAGGAAGTGAAGAAAAGAGAGAAATTGTGCAACAATATTTTTCCAGCTTCGATTGACCACCGAACGACCTTCGATCGGCATGAAATTTTAATATGTTGTTCCTTGGGCTAACTTCTTCACATCCAATTGTCAAATTTTTGTTTTGATCTCTCTAAGTATTAGAGAAGTGCTCTAAAAGAAATCACCTTTAGTACTTATTGTACAAATCTTTTTGATTAATAAAAAGGCATTTTTGTTAATTTGATGTTCATGTTCTTTATGAATTGATAGTGATTTTAAATCGAATTAATGAAGTCCTTGATACATTACATAGCATAAAGGAAATCATGATGAGATCATGATAATGAGATTCTTATCATGTGTAATTATGTTATTATCTAAATTATCCATAGTCATAGGATTAATAAGATGGGACATTATTAATCCAAACAGACTAGCACATGTTATACTCCTTGATTAGATCAAGTAGTGAATCTGATAAGCCGTAAGCATGAGTTGTTTAGAGTTAACATGTGGATGCTTGCTAAGAGTAGTAAGTACATTAGATAACCTGCCATGAGATAATCATATGGATAGTCTATTCTGGTGTCAATGATAGTCTCATCGTAGAAATGTTGTAAATATCCTTAGATTTGAGGTGCTCAAGGATATCTTAGATACTAATCCTGTACTTTGACTCCATTCCTTGTTGCCTCTTAGAGATTGCTCATAGGGTGGTGATTGGGGACAACTTGAGGTATTCGAAGGTAATTGAGTAGTCAATAAAGGATTCACTACTCCTGATAGAAGGAGATGATACCCACGGTCTCTTGTCAGGGTCATTACTCGTGAATCTTTGGTCAGAGTGGAAATGTCATGAAGATAGTCTTCAGTGACATATCCAATTGAGCAATGAGCCTCGGGGACAGGAACTAAAATCACTTGGGTTAGATGTGATGTAGTCAGTCTAGTGGGAGTTGATACTTTAACCATACTCTGAACCAAGCGGGTTATAGATAGTGAAAGGACGAATCATACTGAAAGATTGTCTATGGAAGAGTTCATAGTCAAACCATTGACTTTTTGGTCAATTAGGGGTCATGATGTATTACTAGATGCCACTCATGACTTGCTTGAATTAAGTATTAATTCAAGTGGTCAACATAACCGGAAACCTAATGGGTCACACGCATTAAAGATTTGAAGAATGAGTAAAATAGTTTTGGATGTGGATCCAAGATATGAGAGATGCATGACTAAGCTACACAAGTATGGTAGTTTAGGATCATTTGATTGTGAATCATATGAAATATGTGAATCTTGCTTATTAAGCAAGCTTAAAAAATTACCGTTTAATAAACAAGATGACAAAATTACCCTTTAAAGAAGGGGTGGAAGTTTCATGCTAAATTAAGTAAGATTAAAAGCCATTTAATTCCCACTAACTCTTCATTGATGTTGGGGGTTAGAGGAAGGCCAAAGGGTGTAAGAATCATCGATTTTTGTGCAAGCATAGTGTGAAAAAAAAAGACTTTTTAGTGAAGTGTTCATCATCTTCTCTCGCTCTCTACAAACACTCTCTTAAAGAATACATCACAAAGCTAGCACTATGTGTGTGTTCAGGCCATCTTCCTAAGAGGTTTCAAGCTTCACTCTTCACGTAGATATCATTAGAGACATCATCCTTTGGTCATTGTGGTTTGCGACAACCCAAAAAGGTGAAGACAACAAAGAACGAAGGAGATTGTAAGGTACACATCTTAAGTTTATGTTTTGTTGAAGTTACATCTAATGACACTTAAAAGTTCTTAGCTTTTTTGATTTTGTTTTATATTTCCACTGATATTTTCTATTTTTGATGTATGTGATGCAAGATCAAAACCCAACAGTGGTATCAGAGCCATCTTGTGCCTATTAGATGTAGTTTCTATTATATGTGCAATAGGATTGCATGGTTGTAACAACTGAGGTTGTGTTCTTAGAAAATTCGAAATTAAATTATTAATTTTTTTTTCACGATTTTCTTTCACTGATCTTCTCATGAGATGTTTTTAGATGGTTTTAGTGATTTAAAATTGATTTTCATGTGATTAAAATATTTAGTTTCGAATTTTATACAACATGCATGAAAACTATTTTCCTGCAGAACATATGATGTTTGTTGGCTAAATTATTCAGGTTGAACATGTTTTTCTTGGAATTTGATTCTATAAAAATTATGTAAACATATTTAGAATGTGTTTAATCCTTTTGAAAATTTCCATAATTAATTAAAATTTTTTTAATTAATTTTTCAATCAGTAAACAAATCTGGTTAGTTTTGTTGAAATTGATGAAACTGTTTTGTTTGATAATTTTGTATGTGTATGTTTTGGTTCCAGAACCTTAAAAATATTTTTGTATGATAAAAATGTGTTATTTTGATGTCTTATGCATGTCAAAATGAATATGCTCAAAATTAGATTTTCAGAAAAATTTTAGATGTCAAATTTGTCAATTTTATGTGTCTAGGTGTAGTTTCGATTATCTTGATGATTTTGGGTTATTTCAAAATTATTTTGATGAAATTGAATTGACTTGGAGATGGATGGAATGATGATATGATGTTTTGGAAATTTTGGGAAATTAATTTTGAATTAATTTAGGTGGAGCATTAAATTTTCTAGTATGACTAGAAAGTGACATGTGTGACAAAATTAAAGTGTTTAATTTTGACATCAAATAATTAATTTTAACGTGTATTATTTTTGAATTAATTTATGGAAATTGGAGTTTAAATTAATTTGATTAATATTAAATTCCAAATCGAAATAACATGCAAAATCAAATTTAGTCGAGATTAAAATTAGTAAGCAATTCGATCAAGAATTGAATCCGCTTCCAAATTTTAGTATTCATAAACTGTCACAACCAAAATTTATGTGTTTAATTTGATGCATTAGAGAATGCTTGTTAGGATTGTTTGGACTTGCATGATGGATGGTTATGGACTTAAGCCCAATATGATTGGGATGTCTATATCATGCCATATAGCTATAGTAACTATATATATATATAGGCTAAATGCCCAAATTTAGGTTAAAATTTTTTGGTTTTTATCAATTTAGGGCCAAACGTTTTAACCTGCTTAATTAAGGTCTAAATATTATCGAGTCTGCTCAATAATAGGCTATTTTAGACGAAAATATGACAGTGTCATACATGCACCGTTAAGTCGATTTGGAGAGGCCAGATGGATTTCAAATGCCATGCATGGATGTTTGAAAAAGAAAAAAAAGAAGATTATTTTATATTTTTACTCAAAACCTTAAATCCCCAAATATTCACCCTCTTTCTCTCGGAAACTTAGTAAAAGGGGTTCTCCGATATGATGTCTTGCCTCCTTCACGCATCATCACTACCGATCACTTCAATCTCTCTTGTTTATATACTTTTCAGTCCTTTAGCGTAAATGTTCTTTTCACCAATTGCCAAGATGTGCATTTTCAACTAAAGCCCTCAGCTTTGGTGGTTAGCCTTCTTTTTTGCTTCTTTGCTTCACTTTTCTTTATTCTTCTTTTTTGTGTGTTGATTTAACATTGAGTTTTAATTGCAGATTTGTCTTATGAAAGGTATTTGACTACAAAGTCATTTCCATTTTTGATTAATGAGGTATTTGTTTTATACTTGTGTTTATTTTATTATTTTCTTCCTTTTTTGGTTCAGTCCATTATTTGGCATTTTCTTGATGGAATTGTATTGATTTTGAGTGACAGCTCGACAAAAATGCTCTTGAACTCCATGGCTGAGGGTTTGTTACTCCAAATAGTAAGTTATTAAAGTCCGTAAAAGTCAAGGTGAGAACTTTTGCTATTATTCCTACTCTTCTTGTTGATTTCCATTATGGATTCTTACAAAACTCAAAATGACCCTTAATGTAACAGAAGTTGTAAAACGTGGGAACTTATATTAGACTATTGATATTTTAGATTAAAAAATGGTAAAAATTCTTACAGCTGATGATCTTTGTGTTAGCCCTGATGTCTTTTATGGTCTTCCTTTTGATGAAACTGAATTGTTTCTTTTTTGCTTATGCCTTATTTCAATTATAGGTGCTAATCACTTTATCAATAAGAATCGCATCGCTATATGGAACATTGTGGTTACACAAAATTGTTACATTGAATATATAACATGATTCCATGGAAACTTGAACACAGAGAATGTCATTTACTGTTGCTGTTTGTAGAGCAAAAATTTTGTAAGATGCAAACCTTAAAAATCAGACCTCATTGTTTAGTATACTATATAACATTGATAATCAAAATCAATTTTAAGACTTGAAATTTACATTGTAGATAATGGTTGTAAGAATTGTTCAACTAACAATGTTGTAGAGGTACTGACTTATATATTACAGTGGCAGTGTGTAGAGAAAGCCAAGATTGTGGCTTGCCAAATTCTATGATGAGTTTATTCATTCTTCCACCTCGTGGAATTTCACTTTTTTGGTTAGTGTATGATCAAGAAACTTTTATCTATACTAATTCTCATAATATAGATAAGTAAAAAAAAAAAACTTGTATGATCAAGTTGACTAGCCTCTTCTGTAAAATACATTAGTTCCTGCATCTCAGGAGTAACGATAAATCTTTTTTCAAGGCATAAGTACTGCTTTTCTTTGGTATTTCTTTCTTTGTTTTACGCAACTTCCGTAAAACAAAGAAAACAAAAACCCCTCTTTACTTAAGTCTCTTCTTAAGTGATTAGTGTGGAATTATAAAATGTTATGAACATTAAATACCGGTCCGTAGAAAGACTTTTAACTATGTAAAGATGTTTGTAACAAAAACTAATCCTTTTTGGAGTTCTCCAATCTTATATTTGGTGAGTTCAATATATACAATAGCCAAATTGCTTTGGTTCTCCTAGTATTCCTACTAGATAATCAGTACAACAACATGCTTTTTGCTTAACTTCCTATGCTTCTAGAACACAAATTTCACTAATATTCCTCATTTTGTTGAAGCAAATCAAAATTGATCAATCAATGGACTTTAGCCAACTCAATATCATATACCAGCCAAGAGTTTGGTGGTATATTCTTCGTGCCATCTCCTTTATTCGTATAACTGCATTACCATACATTGTGTATGAACAAATGGATTGACCCTTAGAAGAAAGAAATGAAGAGAAACAGCATTTTCTGAATAATGCATTTAGAGGTAATGAATATCGTACGCTATCAATGGTGGAACAAAAAGTTGTCTTTTTTCACTAACTCGCATACCTGAAAATCATACAGCAAAACCAACACATGAATTATGAATAACATCTTTCCCCTATAACTAATAGTAAGAATTATTACAAAGAATGAGCAATAAGGACTGCCAAGGTTGATACCATCAATGCCAACATTCTATACATCCAAAACTTCATTCCCTCCTCAAGAAAAGAATGCACACAAGTCAAATGAGGATGAAAAGAGGATATATATAAATATTCTAATATTTTCCAAATCAAGATCTCATTTAGCAAACATTACCTAGGTGAAATTTTAAGGGAGTTCCATCAATATTTGATTAGAAAACCTCACCACAATTCAATTTTCCATTGTAACAAACGCTTACCTGAAAGCAAATGAAAGTTAATTCAGCCAACAAACATTAGACGGAAATCATCAAGAAGAATTCTAAACATCGATGCTAATCAATACTTCAGCATAGAGGCCAACTTGATTAAAGCCTAAGTTTAGCAATGGAACTATAGCTGTCCAACTATAACCATTGAGGTGTAAATATTTTTTAGCTTTATCTACCTCATTTGTATGGAAAGGAACTCATGGTTTCTTGGAAAGATGATAATCCTAAATATGTTGCCAAAGTGATCACATTCAAGTTAGTATAAAAGTCTTAGAGAAATTTAACAAGCTATTAAGTATATTTTTATTTGAGACAACAATTTAAATGTTAAGCCACAGTTCCTTGTAAGGAAGACATACAACACTTTATCATTACTTAAAGGGCATTTTCATGGTGAAAGGAAACATCTTTAGCAAAAGATTGCTCAGAACTCATCATCGTCATCTTCAGCTATATGATTTGCAAGCTCCTGTTGATATCTCTCCCTCCTCTTCTTAGCACTTTCCTTCTCCTTTTGGGAATTTGGAGGAAACCTAAGTGCGCATACAGCCTCATTATGCATGTTAAGGCATAAGGCAATCTACGAGTTAAAGACAATTTGTGGTTCGTTTGTGGAATATATGTTCCCTGTCTCTTTATGTACCATTCATTTGTGGTTCAATATGTTCACAAACAAACATCCTAAGATAGAACAACCTTAACATATTCAAACATTTAGAATATTAATGCAGCAGAAATAAACAATGTCAACATCCAGGAAGCAACTCTAAGCTTACAATTTAAGAAAAAAGAAAAAGGTCAATGCCAAGAAGCAAATGTAAGCCTCCAAGAATTTGTTTAAGATTAAATGTTGAAAAACAAATTTGGAATAGAAATTTAGTGTTAAAAAAATTGGTTTTTAGTATAGTTTATAAGTATTCATACATTCAACACCTTATTCCTGTGAATGGGTCTTGATCACCATATAGATACACTATAACTTCATAAGCATACGTATGTTGTATACAAGAGACTATATTTTCTTATAGTTAAAAAGTGAAAGCTTGCTTAATGGTTTAAATGTGCTTTAAATTGTGGGGCCTCTGATCTCAGCTTCTTTGGCCTGATCATACAAATAGTAATGTAGATACTTGCAAAGCAACAAGTTCCTTTACCAAAAAGTTATTCTGATTATGAGAATTCAACAACATTTCAAAAATAAAGTTTGTGAGTAAAGAAGTACCTGACCTAGCTCATCATGAGGAAATGTTGCAATCAGATGAAGAGCAAAGAGGTTACTGTTGATGAAATAATTTTAAGAATTAAATTAAAAATTGAGGACAACAAGCAAGGTATCAAAACATGTCCGTGCTTTTCCACAAGGTTTAAATTTTTAGCAGCACAGTAGAAGAAATAAGTAAAAAGCCTTCCACTCAAACAAGAACATTCTTCTGCAATATGTGACAAATGTTAAATTCAAAGGAACATAGGAAAATGAGCCCTCTAATCTCAGCAAGATCCCCAGTGAGTTCGTAACTAAAAGAGTAATAAAAGTAGAGCCTTGATGCAAGAACATCAATAGTTATCCTATTTATGGTTTTCAAAAGTTAGAATATGGATCAACGAGAGGGATTGGAGTGATCGACATTGATGATGTGTGAAAAGGCAAGATGTTGGATCAGAAAACCCTAAGTTTCTAAAAGAAAGAGTAAAAATATAAAATAATTTTCTTTTTTTTCCTGAAAATTCACGTGTGTTTTTTACATGGCATCTGAAATCCACCTGGCCTCACCAAATTGACTTAACGACACGTGTATGACACGACTAAATTTTCATCCAAAATAGCCTAATATTAAATAGACTCAATAACGTTTATACCTTAATTGAACATGTTAAAAAATTTGGCCCTAAATTGATCAAAGTCAATAAAGTTTGGCCCAAATTTGGACATTAAGCCTATATATATGTATGATATATACAAGACCATCCTAGTTAGATGAGACCTAAGTAGAAATCCCTTACTTAGAATATCAAAACCAATGCCTTACATTAATATGGTGAGAACTAGAGTTCTTTTATAGTTAGGGTTGCTGGGCAAACCCAAGCCTGCTCTACATGAATATGTTCGATCCATGGACATATGATTTTTGGATTAATGGGTCAGTTTTAACTAGAAGCGTTGATTTGTTGGACAAACTCGAGGTTAACGTGGACAGAGGTGAAGTTGGGTAGTGTACATGAGATGTACATGCATCAAAAGTTGATAGCCCAATGTGAGTGCACACATCAACAATTGATAACACTAGATTCGACAGTTGCATTATAAATGTAATTGGTATGATCGATACCTACCAATTAACCTAAGGTGTCTTATTAGGCAAATCCAAGGTCATTCTTAGGGATATTAGATATCAACCCACTAGGAGAACTTCTATACAAGTTTTCTCATATTTATGTAGAGGGTTATGGATTTGTAAGAAAATAGTGGGAGCGATACTACATGTTATTAGTCCTAATTGACATGCATTTAAGTACAATGTAACACCATTTCCCTCTTTGACATTAGGTTGCAAGAATCGACACCATGACCACTAGTGTGAACCTATTCTCACTTATGGAAGCCAATAAGTTGACTAGACCTAACTTCCTAGACTGGCTTAGGAACCTGAGAATAGTTCTCAATTTGGAGAAACTAGGTTACATTTTAGAAGAACCACTTCTTAATCCCCTTGCTACTGATGCTTCTGATAGTGATCAGAGGGCATACAGAAAGCATTTTGATGATACTGAGATGGCTAGCTGCATAATGCTAACCACTGTGTCACCAGAATTGCAAAAGCAGCATGAGACTATGGATGCTTATTTCATAGTCTATCATCTGAGGGAACTATTTGATGAGCAAGCTAGATCTGACCTCGAGGTTGCTCTTTCGCTCCAAGATCATTGAGGGGACATCTCCAATGCAATATGCACTAAAGATGAATGACTATATTGAGAGGTTGGCCTCCTTAGGTTTTTTGATGGATCATGAATTAAGTATAAACTTAATTATAACTATTTTAACTGATAGTTATTCACAATTTTTGCTTAACTATTGGAAACTAAATATCCACAATGATTCCTGAGTTGATCAACTTGCTCAAAACAGTTGAGCCATTTATCTGCAAGGATAGTAAGGCTGTGATGCTGATGGACTCTTTTGGTTCGAGGAGGAAGAACCAAAAGAAGAAGAAGTCCACAAGGCTTAAAGGAGGTGTGGCCAAGAAGAAAGCTAAGGAAACTGCTCCTAAGAGAACATGCTTCCAATATGGCAAGGATGGCCATTGAAAGAGGAACTGTAAGGCCTATCTGGAGTCACTGAAGCAGAAGAAGGCATCAGATGCCCATCTACTTCAGGTATGTTTATTATTGATATTAATACTATTTCTAATAATAACATATGGGTATTAGATACTAGTTGTGGCTCACATAAATGTATTGATATATAGGGCCTCAGGAATAGTAGGTAACTCAATAAGGGAGAGTTGGACCTGTGCGTGGGTAATTGAGTAAGAGTTACTGCATTAGTAGTAGGAACTTATTTATTGACACTCTCTAGTGGGCTTGTAATAGAATTGGATGAGTATTTTCATATACCTGTATTGACTAAGAATATTATTTCAGTTTCTAGTCTTAATAAAGCTGGTTTCTATTTAAATTTTAGTAATAATGGTTGTTTTATTAGTTTGAATAGAATGCTTTATGTTATGGGTACATTATGAAATGGAATATAAATATTAGATATGTCCAATCTAGTTTTAAATACCAATGACAATAAAAGACAAAAATAAGATAATGTGAAATCATCTTACTTATGACATTGTCACCTTGGCCATATAAGTGAAAGACGCATGACTAAACTACAGAAGTGTGGTAGTTTAGGGTCATTTGATTATGAATCATATGACACATATGAATCTTGCTTATTAGGTAAGATGACAAAGTTACCTTTTAAGGGAAAGGATGAACATACTACAAGGCTATTGGACTTAATACATTCAGATGTATGTGGTCTGATGTCCATATATGCCAAAGGTGGTTTCATATACTTCATTACCTTCATCGATGATTATTCACGATATGGGTATTTGTATCTAATGAGATACAAATCTGAGGCATTTGAAAAGTTCAAAGAATTTAGAAATGAAGTAGAGAAATAGCTGGGCAAAAGTATTAGAACACTTCGATCAGATCGAGATGGTGAATACTTAAGCCAAGAGTTTCTAAGTTATTTCAAAGATAATGGGATAATATCCTAGTGGACTCCACCTTACAAGCCGCAACACAATGGTATAGTAGAAAGGAGAAACCGAACCTTGTTGGACATTGTGAGGTTAATGATGGGCTTAGCAGATATTTTGAAATCCTTTTAGGGATATGTACTCGAGACTGCTATTTATATGTTAAATAGAGTCCCTTCAAAGTCAATTGATGTTACTCCATATGAGATGTGGACTAACAAGAAACCCTATCTTTCTCACATGAAAGTTTGGGGTTGTCCAGCTTTAAGCTAGAAGCTAAATATGACAAGTGTCTGTTGATAGGATATCCTAAAGAAACGATAGGTTATCATTTTTAAAATATTTTGGAATAAAAGGTGTTTCTTTCAGAGCATGCTGTCTTTTTAGAGAAAGAGTTTCTTCTAAAAGAAGATAGTTGGAGCAAAATTGAACTTATGGAAGTTCAAGATGCTCAAACAGACGCAAATTAACTGCCTAAACCTGAGACTATTGTTCATAATGATGAATCAATAGTTCAATCTTTTGAGACACAAGAATTTCGTAGATTAAGTAGGATACGTCATATTACAGAGAGATATAGATTTCTCATAAGTGAACTTAATGACATATTGCTTATAGAAGACAATGAGCCCATTACCTATGAAGAAGTTCTAAAGAGTTCAGAATCTGAAAAATGGCTTCAAGCCATGAAATCAGAAATGGATTCCATATATGAAAACTAAGTATAGAATTTGGTTGACCCACCTGAAGGGATAAAACGCATAGGGCGCAAATGGGTTTTCAAGAAGAAAACCAATATGAAGGGTAATGTAGTTACCTATAAAGCTAGGTTTGTAGCTAAAGGTTATCGTCAAAGACAAAGAGTTGACTATGACAAAACATTTACCCTGGTAGCCATGCTTAAATCCATTATGATACTCCTAGCCATTGTTGCTCATTATGATTATAAGATATAGAAAATGGATGTGAAAATAACTTTCCTTAATGGAAACCTAACCAAGGATGTGTACATGACATAACCCGATGGTTTCATATCCAATGATGGCAAAAAGGTATGCAAACTTCAAAAATCTATTTATGGATTGAAGCAAGCAGTTAGGAATTGGAATATTCGATTTGATGAGACAATTAAAAGAGTTTGGTTTCTCATAAAATCTTGATAAATCTTGTGTGTATAAGAAGGTTGGTGGGAGTGTAATCGTATTCCTTGTGTTATATGTAGATGACATACTACTAATAAGAAATGATGTCTCAGCTTTACAATCAATCAAGATTTGGTTGTCCAAGAATTTCTCTATGAAAGACCTTAGAGAAGCGACTTATATTTTGGGTATAAGAATCTATAGAGAAAGATATAAGAAGTTGCTTGGTCTTTCTTAGTCTAGATACATAGACAAGATGCTAAAGAGGTTTAGCATAGAGCAGTCCAAGCGAGGTTATCTTCTTATGATGCATAGGATTACACTCTCGAAATCTATGTGTCCAAAGACACAAGATGAGAGGACTCGCATGAATTTGATCCCTTATTCTTCGGCTATAGGATCAATCATGTATGTTATGTTATGTACGAGACCTGATGTATCATATGCTCTAAGTGTTACGAGCAGATACCAGTCAGATATTGGAGAGGGTCATTAGGTTGCTGTTAAGAATATCCTTAAGTACTTGAGAGGAACTAAGGATGTATTCTTAGTATATGGAGAAGTAGATCTTGTTATGAGCGGGTATACAAACGCCAGTTTCCAATCCAATAGGGATGACTCTAGATCTTAGTCAGGATATATTTTCACACTGAATGGTGGAGCAGTTAGTTGGAAGAGTTCCAAATAAGAGACAATTATAGATTCAACAACTGAAGCAGAATATATTTTCAAAAGCAGCAAAGGAAGCAGTTTGGATCAAGAAGTTCATCATGGAACTTGGAGTGGTTCCTAACATTGTTGACCCATTACAGTTGTATTGTGACAACAATGGTGGCATAGCGCAAGCCAAAGAACTAAGGTCTCATTAGAAATCCAAACATGTAATCAGGTGATACCATTTGATTAAAGAAATCATTGGTAGAAATGATCTCAATATAGAGAGAGTGCCCACTGATCAGAATATTGCTGATCTTTTGACTAAGCCAATTCCTCAAAAGAGATATGGATCTCATGTACTTGCAAATTGTATTAAATACAAAGGTGATTGGCTTTAGTGCAACTGGGAGGTTATTAGAGAAGTGCTCTAAAGGTAATCACCTTTAGTACTTATTATACAAATCTTTTTGACTAATAAAAAGGCTTTTTTGTTAATTTGATGTTCATATTCTTTATGAATTGATAGTGATCTTAAATCGAGTTAATGAAGTCCTTGATACATTACATAACATGAAGTCAATCATGATAAGATCATGATAATGAGATTCCTATCATTTATAATTGCGTTAGTATCTAAATTATCCATAATCATAGGATTAATGAGATAGGACATTATTAATCCAAATAGACTAGCACATGTTATACTCCTTGATTAGATTAAGCAATGGATCTCATAAGCTGTAAGCATGAGCTGTTTAGAGTTAACATATGGATGCTTGATATAATAAGTACATTGGATGACCTGCCATGAGGTAATATGGATAATCTCTTCTATTGTCAATGATAGTCTCATCATAACAATGGTGCAAATATCCTTAGACTTGAGGTGCTCAAGGATATCTTGGATACTAATCCTATACTTTGACTCCATTCGTCATTGCCTCTTAGAGATTGCTCATAGGGTGGTGATTAGGTATAACTTGAGGTATTCGAAGGTAATTGAGTAGCCAATAAAGGATTCACCACTCTTGCTAAAAGGAGATGATACCTACGGCCTCTTGTCGGGGTTATTACTCGAAAATCTCTGGTCAGAGTGGAAATGTCATGAAGATGGTTTCAATAATATATCCAATTAAGTAATGAGCCTTGGGGGATAAGAACTAACATCACTTGGGCTAGATATGACGTAGTCAGTTTAGTGGGAGTTGACACTTTAACCATCCTCTGAACTAAGTGGGGTATAGATGATGAAAGGATGAATCGCACGGGAACATTATCTATGGAAGGGTTCATAGTCAAACCACTGACTTTCTGATCAATTGGGATTATGATGTATTGCTAGATACCGCTCATGACTTGCTTGAATTAATTATTAATTCAAATGGCCAATATAACCGAGAACCTAATGGGTCACATGCATTGAAGATGTGAAGAATGAGTAAACTACTTTTGGATGGGTATCTAAGATATGAGAGATGCATGACTAAGCTAAACAAGTGTGGTAGTTTAGGGTCATTTGATTGTGAATTATATGACACATGTGAATCTTCATTATTAAGCAAGATGACAAAATTACCCTTTAAAAAAGGGGTGGAAGTTTCATACTAAATTAAGGCTTAGTTTGGGGGAGCAGTGGCGGTTGATAACCTGCTGAAATGATAAGTATTTATTCTCAGTAACTACTTATGTGTTTGGGATTGCTGTTTTGGTAACTGCTGAAACATAAAAATAGGTGTTTGGCAAGTGCGGTTGCGATTTCTGAAAAGAGATAAAATGACTAAAAAGCCCATTGATTTAATAAAATATTAATTGTTGTATAAATAATTAAAAATATATTATTAGTCATATAAATTTAGTATTATAAATAATATATTTCATAAAAAATATATTATTAGTCATATAAATTTAAAATTATAAATAATAAAATATTAAATTAAAATAAGAAA
>JANZXP010000009.1:4444158-4480361 GCA_027576715.1 Erythroxylum flavicans
TGGACCACAAATTCGCTACTGATTGACCCATATCAGTCACTCAACAATTTTCCGGGTCCGGAAACAATTCCAGAAAAATCCCGAAAAATTCCTATAATTCCCTTAAATTAGGAAAACCACTAGAACCCTCTCCAAAACAAGTTTACACAAGTAAAGTCTATTTTTGAAACTCACTGTTTATTTGCACTAATACCGGGAATATGTCATGAATGCATGTACCAATATTTTCATGTGCAATATTTCACATTTTCACAATTGCATGAGCATGCGGTATGTCTGTCCTAACTCCTCTAATTGGTCTCCTCGTAGACTCGTTTCCCTGATCCGACCCGCTATGTGGGAACGGGATGTTACAGTTATTGTGAGTGCATATTTGATAATGTGATCACTTTGACAAGTGATATTATTAAGCACTTATGTATTATATGCTTGAAGAAGTGATCTACAACCTATTGAATATTCTTTAGTCATAGTTCCTATAGTTGAAATTCTAAGACAACTTAGAGTAGCGCCTGAAAACATTTATAGTGATTAATTAAGGATCGATTGAAAGTGTAAATGATGTTACAATGTGTGATGAATTTGAGGATAAAGGAAGGAGAAAGAAACAAGGCACGATCGTGGCATAGTCCCCACGATCGTGGCTGAGAATATTTAGTTCTATCACAATAGTGGGCAGGTATAAAGGGAAAAATGTTATCTTGAATCAATTGAGATTAAGGTATCTTTAGCGTAAGTTATTAATTGGTGGCTTGTCAAAAATACATCTCTAGATAAGATGTACTGATGTTGATGGTACATTTCAAAGAATAAGAGTAAATGAATATGCCCCAGTTTCATTGATTTTTATTGTAAAGAATGTTCTGATCATGTAAGGTACGATAGTAATTGATCTTACTGAGATATTATGAATAGTTAAAGTTGATCTTATTGAGGTATCAAGAATGGCTGAAAAGTGATGATGAATATAATTAATAGATAAAGAGTATGTATGTGGGTGTAACAATAAATGGGTTTATGTTCTGGTTTTAATATATTAATGTTATGAATGGGTTGGTTAATAAAAAGAATTTGTGATGATATCTTAAGATTAAATGATAATGATAGAGGAGTTGAATTATGATGATTTGTAGATGAGAAAGTAAGTAGGTTTAGGTCATATTTTTGAATATATGATGAACAATAGATCATGAGTTGTGTTACAAATGTTTTTGAGATAGGTTGGTTATGAAAATGATGTTTTAATGAGAATTGATAGTTGAAGAATGTAAAGATGAGTTATGACTTAATTGTGTTTATAGAAAGAGTGTAGAAATTTGAATAAGGAATGATATGTTTTGGGTATATGAAAGCCATAAATTATAAGTTGTCATGTGAGAAAAACTAAAATTAAGCTTTGAACCTAAAGAAAGAATAATGTAGCATCTTGAAATGAGAAGAACTAGAATAAAAGTTTAGAAATAAAGTGAAAGTGATAATAGGGTTGAATGTGTGCAGAAAAATTGATGAATGTATATGTGCATTGATATTCTGTTTTTGTGTTTATGATCAAACATAGATTATGATTTGTTTATTAATGATATTGAGATGGAGATGAGGTGAGAATGAAGGGGAAATGAAGTAGAAATGATTAATGTAGCATAAGATGGTTTGGTTATAACATATGAGAGCTTAAAATATGGAAATCATAAAGAAAAGAGTTGGAAATTTACGAATAACAAAACCCACAATCGTGGGAATGTCTCCACAATCGTGGGAATTGAAAGGAAGGCAAAAATGTGTTCTGTTGATGAATCCCATGATCGTGGGATGGCCTCCATGATCGTGAGAATGACCATAAAAGGGAGATGTTATCTTTATATGATAGTTGGATCAACAAATGATAAGACACTTTCCTATAGTGCATATAGGGTTGAATGAGACTTGAAATGAATTTAATTGATGAGGGATTAAGTGATTAAATGTATGAAATGTCTATAGTGATAAATGAGGTTATAGCATAGTGAATGAATTTTTGATATCAAAGTACCATAATCTGGAAAATTATGAGTATAATGGGAATGAAGGTGTTCATATGAATGCTAATATGATTCAAAGAAGATGAGAAATGTGTATTAAGTAAAAGTGAATGAGAAATTGGATATTTTGTGATCTTATAACGCTAGAAAAAGGATTGGAGAGCATGCATGTGATAGATATATGTTTGATGATATTAGAATGACCAAGTTCTAAAAAATGTAAACCTAAGTTCAAATTAGACACATATGAGTTTTGAAGTATGATTAATCAAGAGATGAGATTAAAGAAACGTACTCGGAATAGTCAAATTGAGCATGCATTATATATTACATATATACATATGTATATAATTGAGTGTTTATGTGATTGTGAAAATTAGTGATGTGTGTACAATGTGTGTATTGCATAAAGTTGATACACAGGATTGAAAGTCAACATCCAGATGTTTCTAGATCATGGAAGCAATTGCTAATCTAGATCGTACTATGAGTCAACCTAGATGGTCTTATATTAATTAATTGCATTGTTTAAATTTCTGAATTGATTTATTACTGATGTGAATGTGATTGTGATAATTCCAGACATTAATAGTCCGAGGAGTTTGATAAATGTGAACATATTGAAAGTGCTTCATTGAATGTGAATGAGCAAGGAATAAGTGATTCTCAACATATTTGTTAAATGCTGGACTTAGGTTCGATGATATGTAAAAGTGAATGTGTAAAGTGAAATAAAGCGACTGATTGAAATTATGTGATTTGATGCATTCCATTACATGAATGCATGATCAGATAAAAGCAATTGTGACCGGAGTAGCCACCAAAAAAGAGCTTAAAGCTCAGAAAGTGATTAAGAGCCGAAGGCTCACTATATATATGACCTCGGTATCCCCAATAGATACGGGACAGTTATCAATAAGCCTAGTATCCATAATAGGTATGGGACAGTTACAGGCACTCGGTCATAATAAGGTAACAATTAAAAGTGAGTCTCACGAGCATTGCATATACTTTTGGTGTGTATGTTTTAAATGATTGTAATAAATTGTTTGAACTATTCTAAATGTGAAATAAGTGAAAAAAGTTACATTTGATTCAACATGTTGATTAGTGAAGTGATGTGAATTATGTGATTATATGAATTATATATGAATTATTGTGTTATGTGACTTGAGTGAGCCATCAAGGATGGTCCACTCACTGAGTTCGCAAAACTCACCAGAATTGCAACGTTGGCTTTCAGACTCAAATGAGATACTTAGTTAGACAAATTAAAGTATAGCCACTGCAATCGATTAAGAGATAGAGGTTGGGATCAGTTTGCATCTGCATAGGTTTTCAGAAATTTTTATATTAAGATTTGTATTCTATAAGTGTTATTTATTGTATAAATGAATTATGAATTGTAATGACTTTATGATTGAAAGCGTTTTGAAAAATGAAATGGCCAAATTGAGAATTGATTTGCTCTCGACGTGTTTATGAATAAAATGGGCCGAAACGATTATTGGTTTTTATGAAATTGCGTGTGATGAGAAAAAAATTGACAATGAGTATGATTGATTGACTGTTCTAACATGCCACCCTTATAGAGTATGTTCTCGAATATCGATAGTATGTTAGGGAATATGCCCTGTGAGAGTAGGATTCTACATAATGAGTCTCACATAGAGAACGGGTTGAAAATAGCAAAGATATTTTAATAAAATTGGACTTGATTGTAATGTTTAAGAAACTTTATGAATAAATATGAGATACTTAGTAAATAAGGATCAATAAGAGATATTGGATATTATTTGGGAATAATTTCTATTTAATTAGAATTATTTGTAATTCTAATGAAAGTTTAATTGAAATTAAATTTTAATTTCAATTAAATTACTAAAATGTCCAAAACTTATTATAATTTTAATTTCAATTAAATTACTAAAATATCCAAATTTTATTATAAATAAGCTGAAACTCTAATAAAGCAAACACTTCCTACTTAATCTTTTTTGTAAGAATTACAGAGTTCTTTTAACTAATTTTGTGGATATCATTACAAGTTGAACACTTATACATTTACAGTGGTTAAGATAAATCAATTTCAGAAACGGTTCAAAGGATACGATAAGAATATGATCAAGCTTAAGGTACGAATTAAGATTCATGTTTTATTATGATTTATGTATTAATCATTTTATAGAATTAAAGTAGTCTTGACTTTTGGGAAATTAAAATACAACAAAATTTTGTAATTATTCTGTTGTGGATGGGATTTGATCCCATCCTAATTTCCCAATATAACATGCATGCAAAGGAATTCAGTGGCATCATGGCATAGCATGAGCGGCGTTGGTTGGGTACTGCAATTATAGATACCAACTTAAGAAACCAAAAATGGGTTTAATCTAACTTGCAAAGAGTTGCGCTGTGGGGTGTTATTGGGCTAGTTTACAACACATGTTATGCCAAAATATTATATACAGCTTTCAATCTAATAAATTAGTTGTCTCTAAGTCCCTCTTTTGTTGAACCTGTGACAAACAAATTTGTCGCACTCGTACAATTCTCTAGGCTCAACGATGTCATTAGCCTCTTAGTCAGTCTAGAGACACCTTATTATCATTCGTTTATCGACGATGTTGATGGTCCTTTTTGTTGACCTTGAAGTTTTTTACCATTGAAGAACATCTGTATGCCCCTTAATTTATTCTTATGAATTGACGAACACAGTCCATGTTGATCCTTTGTTTTTGGTCTTGCTCACTTTAGAGTTTCCACTATTGCTAATCTTTCCATCATAGAATAGAATCTTTATGAACCTTCACTTTAGCTTTAAATTCATCAAATTCTTACAAGCAAGATCAATTGATATGACGCAAACCTGTGCTTCCTCACTGATATCTTGTAGCTATAGACCTGGTTGGTCGGTCGTTGAGTTTCTACAAATTAATGTTGAAGGTGGCTTCGACATCAACACTGTCTAAACTAGTCTTTGCTCGATGAAAGTTGAAAGAAATGATAAAATAGGAAGATTGGAAATCAAAACGGATCACTTTTCTTACCTTATGTCTACTTTTTACTCCTACTTATTTGAGAATGTGAAGTGAGTGAAACTTTTTAATCATTCTTACACATGTCTAAGCCTCATACTCAAATATAAAAGGTTGAGTGAAAGGAATGCGACTTAAGAATAAGGTAAGAAAAACTGGATGGCGAGTTAAAGATCGAGTTGAGATGTCAAAGAAGGCCGAAGATGTGGACCTTCTTTGCTTCTAAAAGAACAATCAGTCAGAACAGATGGCCACAGACTACATGGACATTGTTGTGTTTATTAGGTTATCATTAACTATCGACAAAGTATGTGTTAATGAAAATTTCCATTTAAATCTCGCTGTTAAAATTAAAATCACAAAGCAATATGGTACTTCTAGTGGTGCCTCCAATAATTGGAAATACGGACGCCAGCTTAACAGTTCTACTCGCGGTAAAGAGGCAAATGTTGTCGGTGTTAACCTCCACGTGTAAGAAATTCAGACCGGATGGGTCCCAGCTTCTGCTCCTCAATCTACGGGAACTGGCCGCTGGGCCTTTAAAAAATGGTGAACCGGTTTCATAGGTCCATTTTGAGCATCAACTAGTACTGGATCTCCCTTGTTTCCTGCAACCGACATCCCGGTTTCATTTGAAAAAACTTTGCAATTTCCAATCTTATGAGGCATGCCATTAATATAATGACTTTGCTAATTGGAGTTCGTCGCTGTACTCCCACAAAGCCTTGCCTTTGTTCAACCAAAAAGAAATGTTTTGTAAGAATATTTCCTGCCACAAAAATCCTTTACGTTAAATATCTTGTTAGCCAGCTGGTCATTTGGCCTACAATCTACAAAGGAGAGCGACAGTTGTGTCCTGAAAATCGTACAGAGAATGAATACTACGGGTATACCAAATGCATGATTGACGGTTGGTACACCGCGTACATTTACTTGCCAAACAAACAGCCAGATCTAATGCAAATCGATGAACATGCAAAACAAACAGCCAGATCTAGTAGACCAAGATCCGTCGCGTTAACTCCCCTTTTATAACCAATTTCTTTTCGAGAGCGTCTTCTTCTTACCCATGTTGAAAAGTGTAAATTGTATTGTATTTTAAGGTATAGTTTGATATGCATTTAGCTATTAATTTGATCATTGTGTTAGTTTGTAAATTATTTGTATTTTAAGTATTTTATGTATTAGTACAAGCTTTTGAGCTTAAATGTTATATTTTCGAGATACCTTAATGTGTTTATTAGTGTTTCAGGATCAATATCAAAGAACGGAAAAATTTTCGAAGACATTCGGATCGACACCAAAAGGCATAGAAGTAGACTATGATTGTGGCTTGCAGGGCCACAGTTGTGGCCTGTGTCGGGCAAATGCACAGATGTTTACAAACTTCATGTTTTAAGAGATTTTTTAGACTTTTCGAACTTCAAAAAAATCCTAAGGTTACCTAAAATATAAAAGACTATTTAAAGAACAACAAAAGAGAAGAGGGGGCTTTGACATCAACCACTTTTGAGAAACTCTAGAGAAAATTCATCGAGAGATCGAGAAAGAGAAAAGGAAAGAGAAAAGAGGAGGAGAAGATGACTCGATGTACTTCTCAGATTAAGAGTTTCTCGACGTCGCTGCCTTCCATCATCCGTTCAGATCGTATTACTTGTTTATTTCCAATTTTATTATTGTATAAAATTGGAATAACAGTTTGATGATAAGATTTTTGAATGTTGAAAATATTCTAAACTCACCTTCGGAGTTTTATTTTTGAATTAATGAAATTTTATTGGTTATGTGTTTATTAGATTGGTGGTGATTTAATTATGTAATTGTATAATTCGATAATAAACTGAGAGGGTACATATGACACCCTATTCTCATCTGACACATACCCGTACATCCTTCGGACATTTGAGCACATGTCGACGAAAGCAGTGTACCAACTACATCACTTGCACATAACTCATGGCATTATAAATTAAAACCATAAATATCATAATAATTAAACCCAAAATTCCTCATTTCATTTCATAAACAATATGTACATTATAGCTTTACAAGTTATCCATGTATGTGCAATATTAACAATCTATCTGAGTTTGAGCCATGTCTTCTATCCGAAAAGCAGTACTATATCTCTTCTAAGTTGTCTTAGATGCTATATCATCTCTCTCGAATCTGAAAATGTCAACGTTGCAATTTGATTGAGTTTAGCGAACTCAATTGAGTAACCATCCTCGATGGTTCATCCATATCACATAACATATCAATTCAAATAATCACATAAGTCACATAATTCACATTATTTCATTTACCGACATAAAGCATTGCAATACATGTTGTACACAATTTTCACATTTCTCATTCAACATAATTCAATAATACATTGCAATCATTCAAAACATATATAAATCATGCGTATATGCAATGTTCATGAGACTCACATTTGTTTATTTCATTGTTATGATCGAGTTCCTTTTTCACTGTCTCGTATCCATTGTGGATACTGGGCTTATTAATACTATTCCTTATCCGTTGGAGATACAGGGCTCGTTTTACATATTGAGCCTGAGGCTCTTACCACTTTCTGAGTTTTAAGCTCTTTTTTACTGGCAACTCGGATCACAACAGCTTTTATCTTTTATGCATTCATGTAATGGTATACACTACATATATTTAATCAATCATGTTCATTTAGTCACATTCACATTCTCTTTTTCATTACATTTGTCATTGAACCCTGGGTCCGGCATTCAACATACAAGTTGAGAATCACTTATTTCATCACATTCACATACAATGAGCACTTTCAAATATAGTAATCATGCATCAAACGCCTCGGACATTCAAAGTTCGAAATCAGTACATATACATCACATAATAATTTAATGTAAAATTAACAAACACACACAATCAAAGTGAGACCATCTTAGGTTATTCACAGTTTGCTCCCGTTAGCTTATTGCCTTGAAGTCCTGGCAATGTCTAAAAACGGTCGCTCAATGTGCTCTTCTATAATATGCATGCATATATATTTATCATTACTACTTTGCATATTCATATGAATACTTGATCATAAGCACATGTATATATGTCATGTATAATGCATGTTCATTGAAAAATTCCTGAGTATATTTCCTTAATACACATCTTATAGTTAATTAACATCATCTTCCAATCATCCTTTAATACCTAATTCACTTTGTCTACTTTAATCACCTCATTCAACATCAATTAGGTTCATTCAAGATCTCATTTAAGCCTAAATACCTTATATAGGAACTCCATAGCATTAATTTGTTCATACTTTACTCAAAAGACAAATCTTTTTTATAGGACTGGCCACGATCGTGATATCCCTGCCACGATCATGACAAAAACCTTTGGAGCTAGCCACGATCGTGGTGCTCCTACCAAGATCGTGACAGAAACTCTTTCTGGCCAAGCCACGATTGTGGGGATGGGCCACGATTGTGACAGAAACGTATTCTGTTAGGCCATGATCGTGGGGTGAGGGCCACTATCGTCCCCTGCCCTTTTCTCCCTTCTTTTATGCACAAATTCGACAAATCTCCTCACATCCATTTCACAACAAGTTTTTCCCAAATTTTCCTCTTCTAATACGACCTCATTTCGTACTAATTCAACTACCATATTGATTACATTAACTCTATAAAATTCAACTCATTTGATTCAATATTTTCAACTTAATTTCATCATTTATGAAACCTATCTCTTTCCATAATATATCTCATTCATAATGCATCAAACAATTCATTCATTACGTTATGTCCTCATTTAATACTCTAAACATTTCACATTTAGATGCATTGACATCAAACATCCTTTTCCTTAAAGTATAACATCAAGATCAATCAAAACTTATCGCACATTTAACCAACCTTCCCAACACCAAAATTATATTCCTTTTAAGCCCCAATTAAGTCAAAAAGCATCATTGTTATACACATCATCCTCAACCATTACAAAATCAAAACATTTCCATGAAAAATCACCGCCCACGATCTTGGCGTCCCCTACCACGACCGTGACAGAAACTAATCTCCCATTTTTCTTGTAGTTTTCCAATTTTTCTAATGACAGATTTTTAGATTGGTTTTGTATGACCATTATGACCTAGAAAATGAGGTATTTAGGCAACAATGTCTTCTAAACAAATGTTAATCTATGTTTTAAGTTTTTAATGACATCAAATTCATGCAGTTTGGTTTAGTATGTTGCAAGTTATACCCAAACTACTCAAGACTGTTCTCGTACCACGACAGCACACAATTATCAACTTCAAGCCAAATTTAACGATAGAATTAAAATTCACTTCCTTCATGCAAATTGTAGCTATATGTCTTTAGATTAATATACATAAACAATCATCCAATTTGGATATATAAATCAAGATATGGCTAAAATACAGATGCATGTTCAGCGAAAGCACTCCATCTAACATATTCCAGCACACATTAAACTTCATTTTCAACTCTACCTTATCTCCAAACTATCATCCTACTTCTCATTTCAAGACTAGCCTTTTCTTTGGATTTAAACTTATGAATTATCATTCATCTTAACATAAAGTAAGACATAACTCTATTTATATCTTCATCCACACACACATCATCATACTTCAACTTCCTTGTTCATACTTATTCATCTTTTAATTCATTATCATAATTGATTCATTTACCAAACAATTTATGAATATCATTAACTCAATACAATTTAGAGCATGATCTCTTTATTACTACACTACACCAACTTTAAAACACATATATAGAAACTCATAATCAATCATCAAATTTCTCATCATACATATTCCATGTAACAATACCCATGAAGATTAAAGCATAACTTACTTGATTTAACTTCAAAATCTTTAAACTCTTCAAGATCTCACTTAATCATAGCTCTTCATACAACCCACATACATCATCCTTTAAGGCGTTAGGGTTGGGTTTTAGTGAGAAATGAAAGAGAGAGCAAGATGAGAGTAGCAAGTGAAAGATGAGAGGGTTAGGTTCAACGTGAATGGAGATTAGTGAGAAAAATTTGTGAAGGAGGAGTAGAAAGCCACGAAAAAGAAGAAGAAAGTAAAATAAAAACAATTAAATCAATCCCTATAAGTTTAGACTAGATTCTCTCATTTAACTAGTCCAATCAGCTCTAATTTCAACTCCAATTATCTCCAAATTTTAATGACATATGTCATTAAATCCAAATGTCATTTATAAAAATTTCCACAACCATTGGACTCTTAATTCTAATTCCATTTATCAATTGTCCCACTACTTGGCATTTCTCCTAGTTCAAAATTTACCTAAAAATTCAGAAATTTTCTGAATTTCACCAAAATTTCTAAATCAATACCTATATACACCAATTCAATTTTCAATACATATGAACCACAATTCATATCAAAAAATCACATTTATAAATTAATTATACCCAAAAAAATGGCAATGAATACATGTACAATCAATTTAATGTGCAAACATTAATATTCACATGTGTATATATGTCATAATATGTATGAACATGAAATGCACTTTCTAACTTCTCATTAATCTCTCATGGACCATATTCTAGGGTCCTAACCCTTAATATGGAATAACAAGATGTTACAATGCATCAAATAAAAAATAATTAAATTGGGCTAACGAGAGTTAGGCGAATTAATAGAACAAGAATTGAATTAAATTGGTAAATTGTGTGAAGGGAGATCTTGCATAGGTTTTCGATAGTTTATTAGGGAACTTCAAAAATAATTGGGCTTTGGATAGGTTGTTAATTGAGAGATTGCAACTTCTATAATTTGATTAGGGTTTATGATTTAGGGTTAATGGTTATAACTCGAGAGACAGTAATCAACCCTAGGATTGTCTAGAACCAACCATCCGGTAATTTATAATCAGTTAGGTTAGCATTAAGGATAGGTAAAATTCCCTTTATCTTAATTAGTAATTCGCTTAGGTTGATTCTCGGGTGTGTGTTGCAATTGCTGAATAATTAATATTTCAATGATTGATGCTTAATTTGATTTGATTGATTGAATTAATTTCTAGTTTTCAGTTTCATGCAATTTGAATTTTTGTATTATATTATGGCCTTAGATTTTAGGATTAGATTATCTTTCCTCATAGGATTGAAACCTTAGGTACTGCACTAATGAACTATGCACTTATGGATTATCAAGGGATATTTATTAAAACTTACACACACCAAACACCTGATCAGACGTTTAACATAAGCTTCATATACCCTACGCAATCCATTCTAACTAGGGTGCTCGCATTATGTGTCGTTTATAATGTGTTTTACTAATGCATGTTTAACGAACATTTTATACACTCCTAAAGTTCTGAACAAACTATTTATTTCAAAAAACTATTACATTCTCTTATGTGTAGTTCTGAATCAACGTAGCATCTGTTATCCGGTCTTTAAAAATTTTAGCTTTAAATTTTTTGAAGAAATTGAATTTGATTGAAATAAGTCAAAAGGCACTGAAGATACAGCAGAGTTGTTTCTTCTAATTGATCACACTTCTTAGAAGAAGTCGTCAAGCTGAGAAACCAAATAGAATTACAAAAATTGATCACCTCTTTACACCAATAAGGAAGATCACAAGTTCCATATGCTATTGAAGTAGTTTATATCCTTAAATCTATCCTTGAAGATACTAATATGAAGTCTAATTCTCTACATTAAATTGTTGTGAAAGGTTACTTAGACCTAAGTTGTACCTTGGAAGACTCTTCTATTCCTCTTATCCCAAATTGTAGCTACACTAGATGTCAAATACAAATGTACCATCTAATAATGCTGCTTTGATTCTTAATAGTAGAACATCATTCGTTTATTTCACTTAAGCTATTTGGTGCATTGGATACTTGCCATTTTTGTAGAAATTGTCTATAGATCTTCCTACTAAATTCACATTAAAAGAAGAGATGTTGCAAATTTTCTTTAGCTTGCTTACACAAAATGCACTAGTTGGGAAATTGTAAGAATTTGGACAACTTGTCAACTATAGGAAGCTTGGTCTTCATAGCCATCCATGCAATTGTGGAAGCTCGAGGTTTGAGATGCTTTTGTCACACCACTTTGGTCTAAGGAACACTTTTGATATTGCCTCTTAAGAACTTCTTGCATAATTGATTTATGAAGCTCCTAGAAGGTGATAGTCTCCATATGACCTTATCATCATCTGCATTGAGGTGAGCATGCATAATTTCTCTCTCGATATTACTTGGAATAGGAAAACATTAAACAGAAGCTTGTTAGTGAGAGCATTTGCAACAGACCTATCATTATAGATCATTGGTTTCAGCATTTATATAGAGATCTAATCCTAGAGTGGCCTTATCAACACCAATTATTATGCCAGAAATTGGTGCTCTTGCCATTACCAGTGAGACTGATAATCTATTATCTAACTTTTTCTCTTGTTTTCAATATTGTTTTCATCATCAAGAACATACCAAATGGGAAATTGTAGCTCCATATATTGGTTTTTTAATATAATAATCATAAATCCATCTAGACCACAAGGATTGTTTATCCTTTTATAACCCCCACAATCTTTTAGTCATCAAGATAATATTCAAGGTTCTAATAGGAATAAGATTGAGTCCACCTTCAATCCTTGGTGCATAAATGTTAGAATACTGGATCCTTGCATTTCCTGTAAGTGACTAATAGGAATAAGATTGAGTCCACCTTCAATCCTTGGTGCATAAATGTTAGAATACTAGATCCTTGTGTTTCCTGTGAGTGACTAAGTTCCTATCCATAAGAAATTATTAAAAAGTCTGTATAATTGTTTGGAGACAAATGCTGGAAGAGCCATGTGAGCAACCCAAAAAACATTTATGGAGATAAGTATAGAAGAAATGAGTTGTACCCTACAAGCTAGGGATAAATGCTTACTATTCTAATAAGAGATTCTAAATTTGGTTTTGTCAATAACAAAAGAGTACTCCTAACAGTTCAATCTTGAATGAGACATGAGAACCCCAATGATATGTTCTTGATTGATTGTATAATTAGTCCATAACACTTAGTGATTAATGACATGAAATTGCCTAGGATTCAACCAAAGAATCGGGTCCTTAATGAATTCACCACTTTCATCATTTTTTTATGTTTTCTTTAATTTTCTTTTGTTAGTTTAGGTTCATTTTATTTTCTTATTCTTTTAAAACTAGAACCCCCTAAACCTAAACCCCAGTTATTTTCATTACGAAAGCTAACTGAAGACTCTTTGTAGGACCGATCTAGACTCACCACTGCTATAGTAGGAGGTCTAGTTTATTTTTTTGTAGTATTACGACACGCTACCACCCAAGATACACCATTGGTAGCATCTATAACTTGAATCCTGTAACTGATTTGATACTATGTTCCATATGACTAGCACTCTTTGAAAGGAAAATAGCAATTTTGGTGCAATTAACTTTAAGTCTTGTGAGTCAGGTGAAGATATTGAGAGCAAACAATAAGGATTTGATGGAAATTGAGTCTACATTGGCTAATAAAATTAAGTCATCAATAAAACAAAGGTTAGAAATCTCAAGTCTTTTGCACTTCGAGTGAAGTCTGAATTGTTTGATCCTCTTAATGATCTTTTAAAGCAATCTATTAAAGACTTCCATTGTTAATGCAAATAAATATCAATAGATAGGGTCCCCTTGTTGAATTCCTTACACGTTTTTGATATTGTTAACGCAAATAAGTATCGAGACATCAACTTCCTTTGTTAAATTCCTTTCATGCTTTTGATAGTTCTAGAGGGCTAACTATTAATATGAAAATTGAATGTGGGAGTGCTGATGCATTGTCTAATCCATTGAATGAACACCTGATGGAACTTCATATCTAGCATTGTGTTAAGGATGAAGTCTCAACTGGCAATGTCATAGGCTTTCCTCAGGTCAATTTTAAGAATGTATTTCTTCCCACTCTTCTTCTTAGAATAGTTTCTCACTAGTTCTTACAACAACATTATGTTATCCCATATATTTTTACTTAGGATATATGCTCCTTAAGATTGATTAATAAACCTGGGAATCATTTTCTTAATCTGTCAGCACGAATCTTTAAAATGACTTTGTAAATCATATTGTAGCATGTTATTAGTCTAAAATCATAGAATGATTTCTGCTTGCCATCCTTGGGTTGAGAGTGATGTGAGTTCTTTTAAGCTCATTGAGCATAATCACATTCCTAAAAACTCAAAAATTTCTTCAATAATCATTGGTTTTGTAACATACCAAGAGGTGAAAAAGTAACCATTGAAACCATTTGGTTTAGGTGTTTGTGAGGATTTAGTGACTTCAAGGAATTTTCAATTTCTATAATGCTAGCAGGTTTGCTAAGGCTTTCCACTTTATGAAAGAAGAGGGCCTATTTAAAAACTTCTTAGAGAAAAGGAATTAATGAACAAAAATAGATGGGAGTATTCATTAATTTGGAGAAGTAGTTTACAAGCCCATCTAAAAGAAGTTGTTGATAGTTTAATGTTTGGTCACTATGCTGCAGAGAGATTATTCTATTCTTACATTTCCTATCAATAACAACTTTATAGAAGTAAGGAGTGTTTCTACCCTCATCCTTGAGCTATCTAACATAAGATCTTTTCTTCATCAAGTAGTAGTCGAAACTAACGGCCTTAGCAAGTTCATTCATTTCCTTTTTCTCTATATTCTAAAGATGATAAGAGGTTGTACTATTATACAAATCAAATTGAATCTTCTCTAGCTTGCTTTTGGTAGTGTTTAAAAGATGATGAATGTTTGCCACATTAAATAAAAATAACTTCTTCATTTCTTGCTTAATCAGTCTTGTCTTTTTTGTATAAATGTATTGCTTAGTGCCCATTATGTTAACTTTTACTCCATTCCACAAAGCCTTTTAAAATCCTACAAGATCAAACAAGAAGTTGTTAAATATGAACGACATTCTAGGAATTTCAAAACATGTTTAGTTATGAATAAAGAATGATCAGACAATGAGCTATTTTGGAATGGACATAAACTAGAAAGATAGGCCAAAAGCCAAAGTTAATGCCCTAAGAATATGTTAAGCTTCCTCATGATAAAACACCCCTCACTTTTATTATTGTTCCAGGTGAAGAAACAACCCCTTGAGGGAATATCTAATACCTGCAAATATTCTAAACAGTTCTAGAGATTAGAATAAAGGATGCTTCCAGACCTCTCACTTTTAACTTTATTAAGGTCAATTAATAAATTATAATTCCCAATAATCAACCATGGTATACTAATGCTTTTTGAAATCTCCCTAAGTGTATTCCACAAAGCCAGTCTCTGACGTGTAGTATTATGAACATAAATGAAAGAGATATGAATGATTGAGTCTTTCATTTTTTCATCTACCTTTATGTGCATAATCTGATTAGTTTGTATTTCCACAGTTGTATGAACTATAGAGCTATGAAAACTCATAATAATTTTTCCATTAAGATGTTGAGAGTGACTAGAGACTTGCTACTAATTCTGAGGTAGTAACCTGATGAGATCACACTTATCATGATTTATTCTAGTTTCCAAAAGACCTGCAATGTTTGTTTTATTATCAAGGATCAGATCCCTAATCAAAAAATTCTTATGAGATGCACTTGAAACTCTAACATTCCATGTTAGAACTCTTATTTATGAAGTTTCCCTGTGAGGGATTTGTTCTTTCTGTTAGATCTTCTTCTGTTAACTGGTTCAAATTCAATTTTGTTTCCAATTTCTCCCTTTAGATTTTCTAGAGATCTATAATTAAAAGGGGTCTATGTCATTTATTACATCCTCTTGTCTTATTTTTTTCCCCTTTGGAGTGCTAATTGTTATTTTATCTAGAGACTTGTGACTTTGATTAGTTTTAGGCAATGTATGTTTAGGTTCTTATTCTTTAAAATTGAGTTCCTCAATGCTAGTTTCCATTAATTCATGAAATCCTCCTATCTTGAAGTCTTTACTAGTAGGCTTCTATATCTTCTTCCTTGCTGGATTAGTCCTCCACATGTATATGACTCTAACAAGATCCTCAATGGGTTGCTTTTGTTCATTAAGCTTGATGATGGGTATTTACTATGGTAAGCTAGCTATATCACTCACAAAAAAGTAGATTCTAAAATAATTGATTCTCTAAATTTCTATTGTGGCTTAGTATATACATATTAATTTTCCGATAAAGCTAGCTAGGTGACTAAGCTTAAAGATGGCCTAATATTCAGGAGGAACTTCATGGGTGGAAAAATAGATAGTTATGTGTTCATGTTTAATGGCTTCTATATTCAGCCCCGACCTCTATATTTGAAGAAGGATTGGTTTGTTACACATGCCAAGGGATAACCTTTATGGTCTACTTTGAATTTTTTAAGCTAGTGATCCTAAACAAAAACATATGATCAGAGTTCACCAAAACCTTTTATAGACCATGTTTCTTCCAGTTGTTAAATGCATACTCTTTCATGACAGGAAATGCAACCATTTTGTCGAGAAAGAAACCAATCATGGTGGCATTCCACCTTTGTGCACAAGCCTTGAGTGTCTCCAAATGAGGAGACATTATTATATTCTCTGCTACATCACTCGAGGGTTAGTAACTAAGCTTGGTTTCAGGTCTGCTATCTCCAAATACTTGTAACCAAGATCTTTTGATGAAGGTACTAGGAGTGGAGGGATTAGAATAAGGGGTAGCTAAAGTGGAAGGACCATCTTAGATGCTAGAATCAGTTCGTGGGAAGGAGCCCATTTTTAGAATGACAAGTTAGTATCTATAGGACAAACTAAAAAGATGCTAGATAAAAAGCAAGCAGGCAATATCAGTAGAAGAGAATACATCGGGAGCAAGAAAGTAAGTCAAAAAGAGCAACAAAGGCTTAGAAAGTTGAAGAAGGACAATAAAATGAGGAGGAAAAGATTGAAAGGATAGAAGTTACAATATCAAGAGTTACATTGTAGGCTCTCTGAAAATTTATATATATGTTTACTCAGACTACAACCTCTTCCTCCTTTTTCTTTTCCCTTTTCCCTTTTCAGTTTCTTTAATTTCTTTTAACTATCTATTTTTTGAAAATTAAACTTTCATTAAAAAGGAAAATGTTTCCCAAAGATATTTTACATGTCATTATATAAAATTCCACAAAATAAAGAACCAAAGGTGCTCTTTGTTACTGACTAACACAAGATATGTTTCATTGAACACACTACATACTTCATAATTCTTCATCACCTTTGAATTTTTTATCTCTAGAAGCTAAGCTATGCTTGAACCGATCCCTAAGTTTGTAACTTTCACTTTATTTGTATTCTTTGATTCTCTATAATCTAGTTAGCATGTCTTTTATAGACTTGGAAGCTTCAATCCTTAGCTGGAAGGAATCTTGATTTGCCTAAGTACATTGATTGTAATCTTTATCTTCCTTCAAAGGGGTGCATCATATAGTAGGCCTTAACTTTCTCCTTTCTACTTATTGTTACCTTAGTGGACTATGAAGTTATCTAGCATATTTATCCTTCATATAGTATTACATGTAATTCTTCTTTGTGCCCATTTTAACTTTGTATTTTTACTTTTGAGAATATAATGATTTGTTCCCTTACCCACTGAATAACTTCATACTTGATTTGTTCTAATTGTCTTACACAAATTTTAAATAGTCTCACATCCCTTTCTTCCCAAAATTTGTACACAAATAATCCAAATGCTACTACTGCCACCATTTTGTCTACTTTTGGCATGTTAGAATTTGAAATCCATTCTATGCTCTCTTTGTAGTTATATCTAATCTCTATGATGCAACACTTGTTAAGTATTTACTTTCATAAACTAAGTGAGAATGCACATTGAAAAATAAATGCTCTATTGTTCCATTACTTTCCTTTCATAATAGGCACTTGTTGACTATATTTGGATATCTTAAATGAATCATAATATTCATCTTTCACGTTATTATTAACTGTAAGAGGAATGATATTTTTGACATAAGGTTATTATTCCATACTAGTTTAGTCTAGCTTTAGATGACACCTTACTCCTTTATATTTCTATAAATTACTTACAAGAGAATGTACCTACTGTATTAACACTCCATAAATACCTATCTTTTGTTCTTAGATCATAATTATAGTTAGGAAACTAATGTATAACCTACTCTAAAATATTACTTTGACATACCTTTAACATGGCTTTCCTTGATATTCTTATCTCTACATCTTCCCCTAATTGCATATTTTATATAAGACCATTAGTGCACTTGTTCTTATAGAAAAAGGAAGTTATCTTACCATTCCCTACTATGCATTTTGTCATTCCTCGAATTGTATTTCTCATTTTTAGGACTTGCACAAAAAAAAGAATAAGATGATTTTTTTTCACTTTTCATATGTTCTTTCCTTTCAAAACATAAGTATGCACTCTTTTCACCCATATAGATATTCTATATCACTCTCCAATCTCCAAATTCTCTTTTCTAGTAAGCTTTCATTAAACAAACTTAAAGTGTTTATAACTAGTCCTCCTTATTCGAATAGGTAACTGATCGTGTCATTTGAGCTTTAAATTTATAAGCCCTTAAATACTACAAGTGCACGGATCACTTCTGTAGTATAAGAGGTATTGATCTCTTGAGAAAGGGGACTAATCTAATCCTAAAATCTAAGGGAAACAATATATAAAACGCAAAATAAACAATTCGCGGAAAGTAATCATGAGAATTGAATTTAACCACTTAAATCAGAAATTAAACTAAAGAATTAACAATTCGGTAATATGCAATCACAACAGAAATCAACCTAAGGAATATACCAATTTATGATAAAGGGGATTTTACTTATCATTAATCCTAACTTAGCCGATTATGTGTAAATGAAGTGTCGGTTCTAGATTGTCCAAAGGCTAATTACTCTCTCTCAAGTGATAACCATTAAACCGTAAACTATAAACACTAATCAAATTATGGAATTTGCAATCTCTCAATTTACAAATTATCCAAAACCTAATTAAATATGAAGCACTCTAATAAACTATTGGAATATCACACGAGATCTCTCTCCACACAATTACCAATATGATTTATTATGGTTTCTATTAAATCACTTAACTCTCATTAATCTGCTTTAATCATTTTTTATTCAGTTCACCCTCTCAATTTATTACCAAAATATACAATAACGTAATTAAATCACAACATTCATCTAAATAACACAATCAACTAAATTATCATTAAATCATAATAAAATCCCAAAGGAAAGCTTAAAGCATCATCAATATTCCAATTTCTGTCATCATACTATCCATCTTAATTTTATACATTAATAAAATCGAAATGAGAAGGAAATACAACTTGGAATAGACGATGTAAGGTAGCAGCATCAAAAAACCTCCTGATCCAAGAAGCACGTTGAGTCAGCTTTGTCTTCGTCTTTGTCTTTGTCTTCTTCCTCTTCCTTATTCTCTTTCTCTCTCTCGGTATTCTCACTTTAGGTTTTCAATGGTGGCTACTTGGAAGCTCTTTATTCTCTACCTCTTTATGTTCTTTTTATACTCTTTTGTGTTTTAAGTAACCTTAGGGTTATTTCAGGGTCCGAATGGTCCAAAAAATCGCTCAAAATATGAAGTTTGTGAGTATCTATACGTCTGCTCGATGCAGGCCACGACTGTAGCCCTAAAGATGGTGGACACACTCGCTATTCACGTCTCCAAGCCCTCTCTCATAGCTCTTTCACGCCCCTCTCACCGGAGCTCGATGGGACGAATAAAGATAAATTGCCACCCACCCTTTACATGCCTTCTCTTCACCATTCTATTTAACTCACGTTTCTTGGTGTCATATCTTGATTAAATGTCTACATTTCACGCCCATAAAATGCAGGCGTTGAATGTGCAAACAACAACGTTTGCATTTGAACTTGTATGAAACGCAAACTTGGCTTGTGTTTACTACTTCAGATCATACCACAATGGCAATTGTTTTGGTTTTGGGTTGTCCCTCTATGAGCACGTCGTTTTGCTAGCTGGTGCGTGAAACATAAAATGTAAACGTTGTTCACTTATCCACCTATTGCTGCTGCGTCGTCTTGTCCTTCAACGTCCAGCTGCTACATGTGTTTTGTTCTTTTGTTATTTCTTCATTCGAAATGGATGATCGCAATCTTTTGATTAACTACAGAGATATGCTGGAAGACGTAATGGAATGATTAACTTCTTTACTGGTCTAGGAGTATAGAGTATTTAGAACAGGTTGTGCTTCACTACAGAGATAATTTGCCTCACGCCTTATGCATAGTCACCTCACAACTTTAGAGTAGTTATAATAACTCATAAACACTCTAAACTTAATTTAAGAGGTAAGGAGGAGTCAGAAGAGGTTGTGCTCCTGTGTGGAAGTCAGTTTCCTAACGTTTTACGCATAGTTGCCTTACGTCTTACTTTACCTCCACTAAAGCAGTTGCATAATTCTTTGGCATTTTGGCCCCAGGTGGTATTTAAAAATTAGTTAGGAGTCCCAATTAGTGATATTTACAACGAAATAAATGTTAGAAGAGGCTCTAAAATGTTTAGTTTTGCAGCTATTCACTAAGTTGAAAGGATTTAGAAAAGACCATGCTTTTGTGTAAAGATGAGTTGCTTCACTCTATTGAGGAAGTACTGACATATTATGGGTACAATTGCCTCACTGTTTTCTTCACAGAATTTGCATCATTTGTGAGTTTCTTAAACTTAGTTCTTTGGTAGTGTTATGAAATTAATTGAGGTCCAAATCAACAAATATTTTTGATCATATATATCAGAATACGCCATAGAATCATCAAGTTTGCAATTGATAAAAGGAGAATTTAGATGAGGCTGCGCTTCTGTTTGAAAATGAGATGGCTCAGCAGTTGCGTCACCCGTAAGTACCATAAACTTGATTCATAGGTTGGGTCTGAGAATTTATCGGGGACCTATTTAGTTCGGTATTTAAACAACTAAAAGAGAACAGACGTATGGACTGATGCTCACTCATTATGGCTTTCCATATCTATTATTAATTTACGTATTCTGTTTAGATTTGTCCATGTTCATGAGCAAAATCAGCAAACATAATGTACATAGAGACAGAGACAAGGAATGCAGAAATTAATCACTCAACTAGAAGTTTTGGCACCCAAAATTTTAGAAAGCTCCTTGACGATAGGTTTCTCTTTAACGTCGTCCCCCTTGTCAAGTCGCCATTTCGATGATGTGTCCTCTGCCTGAAATCAGAAGGTCATATAAATAAAGGGAAAAGCACAGCAGAACACCTATAGCAACAAACCAGGCAAGTAAGAACATTTAGCATACCCATGTTCTCAATGGCGCCAACCGCTGTCTGATTGTCTCAAACTTCGGCTGAACAAGATCCTTTCCTTTTGTTCGAATATCATCACTCTGCAAGGATAAATTTTGAACTTATGAAACTATGGCTGACTGCATTTAAGTAAGAAGAACTGCAGAAACAGGGTAAGCTGAACTTTGCTGAAGCAAGATGCCCTTTTGTGCCCAAAAACAAAAAAAGTACAGCAGTTGTACTTTTCCACCAGGCAAATATTGGAAGAAGTTCTTAATAAAACAATGTTAAGAAGATTAAAATTTCCTATAAATTGTATGCAAGCATTACATATAAAGCGTCAACTTGCAACTCCCAAGTCACTTACATTGTGAAGCTCTAGCTTAGAGGCAGCACAACTCAAAACAAGTGTAGCGCCACCAAATACAATCACAGTAGCAATTATAAATGCCTTGCCAACTGTAGCAAGTTTAAGCAAATGGGAAGCTTAAGATATGTGGTTAGAGCCCAAAATTCGGTAAATAGAAGCAAGTTAGAAAGAATCAAAGAAAGGAGCATACGTTGAGTGAGGCCTTGAGAAGCAGCTTTAAGTTTGTCGGGACTAACGGGGGTATATTTGTCCTTTCTCAGCTCATTGGCTGTCGACGCCCATACCCAATGTTCTTCCCCAGGCAATTCCCATCTGCCAAATTCTCTCAATCTCAACCTTTAGCAAAAGAAATAAAAAGAACAAACAAAAACAAATTCGGAAGTGGACCTTTTGGGACCGAAGGTGACGCGAGGCAGAGAAACATAAGCTCGGAGAGGATTGAGTAGATCGGAAGACGCAAAAGAAGAAGTAGTGCTGTCAGCATCGGAGGCGGAGCGTAGAGTCCATTTGGAGGCCGTGGAGAAGGAGGATGCTGATGATGCTTTAGAATCCTCTCCGTAAATGTTGGAAGGAAGAGAGTGTCTTAGGACCTCCGGAAGCACGTCAGCTTGAAAGCCCACAACATTATCGGTCGGGAATTCCTTTGAGCCAGTGGAAGGGACGGATTTTTCGACAAGGCGGTTAACGGCTTGTTTCGATTCTTGGAAAAAGTACGCTCCTTCTTTACCCGCTAATCTCCCACCCAGAAAGCTCATCTTCTTTTTGGTTGTTCTTCTCTTTGGTCTCTTTTAGGAATACTGATTATATTTCATTATTTATGGTCAATCAAATTATATTAATAATAATAATCAATAATAAAAAAATTAATTTGCTTTAGTTGATTTAACTTTATTTAATTTTTAAAACATTGTTAACAACAATAACCAATAATAATTGTATCATTTTTTTTTCTAAATTGTATCATATTTTAAGTTGAAAAAATTGTAGACAAATGGGATTTAGTCAAGGAGAAATAGTCATTGTCTTGGTTTGGTTATATAGAAAATTACCACCTCTGAAAAAAGTACTCTACAAGTTTTGTTCACGTGGACAAGTCAACATATATGGGTAGAATGACTTAAAAACTATCCAAATCATAATTTATTAATATTTTTTATTTGTAAATATAAATAAGATAATCAATTTTTTATATTTTTATTTAAAAATGTATTGTGTATAAATAATTAATAATCAATTTGATTGATTTGTAATTTATTTATTTTTGGAACGGAAGAACCCGTAATGCTATTCTTTGGATACGCACTGAGTAAATCACTATATTTACACAACAGCCTGTAAATCACGCCAATCAGGTATTTCGCACTAAACAAACCCTATACGACAGACTTGATTTGTAATATTAATAAATGAAATTACATAATTTTTAATATTATTATTAATTTATGATATTAATATTGTCATTATACAGAAAGACAAATATGATTTATACTTACCTTTTCATGAAAATTCTTAATATAAGAAAGTCTTAGAGCATAGATCCTGTTTAAGGTCGTCGTTAAATAGTGAAAGATTGGGAGTGTAAGATTCTAAAAGGCAAGCCATGAGAATTGATGCCCGTTGCGAGAAATAGCTTATGTCTCGGCCAACATACTTAAAATTTACACCGTGATAAGATGATAGAAGGGCTACCATTCCAAGAAGTCTATTAAGAGTTATTCCCTAAAGATTGGCTTTTCAAAAAACTTTTGATTCGCTAAACTGGGGCTTTATATACTATGCAAGCTTTTGGATTCCCTCTCCTATTCATCAATGTTTATCTAGTGCCTCCTGTTGCATGCTTATTAATGGTGAAGCTACTCCTACCTCTAAAGGGGTTAGATGATTTAGACAGAGGGATCTCATATCCCCCGACTCAAAAAGTCCTTTCAAATATCATTGGAGTGTATGAAACTAAAACTTTTCAATATCTCATTGCAGATGATTTACTATTACTTTGTAGTGCAAGTAGGGTTTTATTCAATCACTTTTTGAGTGACTCCAATTATTAAGTAATCTTATGGGCCTCTATATAAATACAGACAAAAGCCATATCTTCACTCCTAATGTTCAATCTTCATTAGAACAAAACCTAGTATATCTCTCAGGTCTCAAATACAATAAGGCTCATTTTTGGTACCTTGGCTTACTTGTTACTTCCACCAGTTATACCTCTAATGGTTGTAAGCCTTTATTACATGTCATTTTCCAAAGAAATAATAGTTGGATCTGTAAGAATTTCTCCTATACAGGTAGAATTCAACTTATCTCCTTAATCCTTAATAGTATGCATATTTACTAGAGCTCTTACATGACTTTCGCCATTAAAATTATCAAGGATATTAAGAAGATACTTAGGAATTTCTTATAGAGGGGATCAAAAGTCACTAAGGGATTCCTTAAGGTCAAATGAAAGGTGTTATGCCTATCGAAATCTTAAGGGAGACTAGGATCAAGCCTATTAAAATTACTAGTAAAAACCATTTTGGTGAAAAATATTTGGTCCCTATTTAATGACAAAGAAAATCTTTAGATAAAACAGATTTGTGAATAATACTTTAAAGACTCTAATTTTTGGGTAATCAAGCCCAAATCTAGTACTTCTTCAACCATTAAACTTATTTTGAAGCTTAGATTATCTACGACCAAGGAAATGAAACACATTATAGGAGATGGAGAACTAACTAGACTATGGTTCGACAATTGGTTAGATTTAGGTCCCTTACAGCTCCTTCTATCCTTCCTATCCTTACAATGTGCTCCTCCCTTAGATGACAAAATTAAGGTCCTACTTAGGTGTCATTAATGGATCAACCCCTAAGAAGTATTGCAAGCTTCCTTAACTGCTTCCCAAGCTACATGCCAGACTTTTCCAAAATGAACATAATTATTTGTCTTAAAAGCGCCACAAGGGCTTTATAAACAATTCTAGCATGTCTTTATCCTCCTAAAAAAATTAGGAGTTTATTTAGCACAACCTAATCCAATTTAGTGGCGATGTTCCTAAATATTCAGTCATAACTTGGCTGGCCCTAAAGAATAGACTTTTGAACCTAAACAAGCTTCATTGGATAGAATCATCCTCATGCTTCCTTTATCAAACTTCTTTTAAAACCTTTGACCATGTTATTTTCAACTGTCCCTTCTTAATCCATATTTGGAGGCAACTATTCTTAAAATGTAACTTTCTCTTCACCCTTACCAACTTATATGTCTATGATCACTTAATCAAGTAAATGTCATGGATTCCAAAATTTTTGGATTATGTTTCAGTACGGTTCTTTATGACATTTAGGTGGAACGTAATTTAAGAAGAACCTTTAGAACTAAATAAAAACTATATGCTCTACTCAATTTCATAGCTAATTTTTTATCTTTTCAGACCCCAAAAAACCTAGGCCTTCCTTAGACATTTAGATATTGGGCAGCCACCATTCATATTTTTTTCTATGATAGTTCACGCAAAGTCACAAGCTTCCAAGTGCAAAAGGTAGGAATCGGGATTAATAATCAAGAGCTTCCATCATTCTAGATTTTCATATACAAAAAGGGAAGAAAGCTACCATTGTATTTGTTTTATTTTCTTTTAGTATTTTTATATTATAGAGAATATGGATATGGTTGAACTTGTTCCTATTATGAATGGTTGAATTTGTTGTAAAGATTACTTTTAAACTACTTGTTAAACTCCTACTTTGTTGTTTTGAATGAATAAATGCTTTTAATAATTTTTGTGCTTAAACCTTACAATATATTGAGAAATTGAGTTGGGTAAATTATGTAGGGTTGTACAATGACAGTTGACACCCTATAGACCTGCATTTATCAAGTTAATTGATTAGTTAGAGAGAAATCTTGAGTAATTAGTTGATTACCCATAGGATAGCTTTATAACTAGTTAAATTGGTGGACTAATTGTGTAGATTGAGAGATTGCATAGTCAATTCTATTTAATTTGGCTAGGGACATTTGATTACACCTTGAGAAAAGGTGATTGAAACATTAGGACATCTTAAGTGAGGCATAATTCAATCAACAAGGTAGGAGGGAGACAAAATAAGGAAAAAGTGATCTTCAATCTTGAAATCAAAGTTTCTGCATTTTTTTTACATTATTTGTTCGTTGGTAGTTTGTTTGATGTAGTTTATTTTTCAGTTTTTATTATTTGAATTTGAGTCTTAAACAAAGCACAACCTAAATTAAGTGGTTCCTAAGCACAATCTCTGTGAGACAATATCTGCTTTTTAATACAAGTAACGACTCGTATTCTTGTAGTTTTTAGCGTAAAACAAGTAGTCTGTTTTTGCATTCAACAAAACACAAATGAGTTAAGTTGATATTTTGTCCACAAATTTCTGTTGGAAGCAATGATGTTATATTTTTTAAATAATTTAGATAATTAAAAATTAAAATCTTACATAATAAAAATCCCATACATTGATATTTTTGTAATGCATTGTGAAGGTGGCAAATACTTATTAATAGAGACAAGAGAAAGAAATCCAAATTAGCAAAGTCAAAATGGAAATACATCTACTTTAGAAAGAACTTATTAAGTTTTATAAGTCAAGTAAAAAGCAAAGATGATTTCAAAATATATTTTGTACATAATATGATTTTGTGTATTGAGATGTAATATGATTTTATACATAATATAATTAGCTCTTGTCCATATAGGATTGCTTCATTTATATGCATTTAAGGTACGCATTGGGATTTTACTACATCTTAAAAGGAATAAGTCTGAAGATTTTAAAGACTTAGCAATTCATACACATGATATAGAGTTAATATTATTATAGTTATTTAAAAAATGTTACCAATTTAAGAGCCTATAAAGAATAAAGAAAAAAGTGCACGAAGGGCACAAGTCTTCTTTAAATGAAATTAAACAAGTCATGATAATAAACAAGACATTGTTTAAGTCCACTCTAAAAGGTAAAGTGAAGCAAGAAATAATGGTAACATCTTTAGTGAAAAAGGAGCAAGAAATAATTCATTAAAGGATAGAGAGATGTTAGACAACTTTTTAGAAGCTAAACTCATTGATTTTACTTAGATGAAAAAATAAGAGGAGGCAAATAAGGTGGGTGATCCAAAATACTACAAATATTATCAATTGGTCATTCATCCTATTAAACAATGCTTTGTCTTTAAGGACAAAATTATGGAGTTACAAAGAAATGGAGTAGTTTCCTTTAAGAATGAAGCTATAACATTCAATTTGAAAATTGTTATCGAGTAAAAAAGGGCATCCATTTATGTGACTTCAACTATGACATTAAGATCATTTGATATTATAGAGATAACATATAGGTTAATTAAGTACAACAAGCTAACTAAAACTCCTCAAGTCTTTAAGGTTTAAAACTTGCAAGATGATTTATAGTTAGGAGAAGGATTTCATCACTCACGTGAAGTAAGAAAAGGATACCCTAATATTAGATTAGTTTGTAACCTAATAACATTTATGAAGATGATAAGGAAAAATATAGATGAATAAGTAGAAATCTAATATTAATTTCTGAAAAGAAAAGTAAGCAAGCCCATTCATTTTGAATGAGCTCATGTTAAGCAGTAGCCAAGAACATAATATTTCCTAGTATTACAACGATGATGAGGGTGAACAAATTAGGCTTTTATTTTATCCATTTACCATTATTTATGTAGATGAATTTCACCTAGATAAATTAGGCTTGAGATTGAATTTCACTTAAAGACCTATTTTTAGTCTCTAACCTAAAAATGCCACCCTGTTTGAAAATATAACATTTCATTTGTCTATCTTAAATGTTAGAGTTACGATTATTCTTCCCTCTGAAAGTTACTTTGTTATTTTAAATTCATGTCCTTGGTTTTTCATAATTGAATTTCTTTCTGTAGGAAAATTTTAAGTTGATAGAATAAGCTTCCTAAAGATTAAAAACATCAGTTGTCTTTGGCAAGTAAGATTCTTGGCTTCTCCTCTTTCTATTAGTCATAATTATTTCCTTTTTAGATTATAATGCATATTTAGTTTACTAGTATTTATGTTAATATTTCATAATATATTTAAATTTTGTGAATTTTTTGAATGATTCAAGGTTTAATACACTTTATGTTGTCCTAGCTATAAATGGTTAGTTTTTATTTCTAATGAATGTTTTACGTTATTTAAGTATAAATAGATTACATATGAATTATGGGAGTGATCCTAAGCATAATAAAGAGTTGTTAAGAGTTTTGAGGGGCAAGGGAGTGGATTTATTCATAACATAACATATATTAAGACTTTGTTTTTTGGTTTTATCAAGAAAAGTACTTTTTAAATTTGTGTAACTACTACAATTAGGACAATTTCTTGTATAATTTGAAAGAATGAATCTAATTTGGATTATATGACTAATTAACTATGTCATATGGTCTTACTAATGTACTTAATATTTTTGTGAAGTTAATGAAGATATTGTATACATGTATAGGTAGGTTGTAGTTGTTTATTTCAATGCAATTTCAATGTATGACAAAATCCTAAAAAAGTATATTTATCATTCGATGCAGGTGAAATTTAAACATATTAACTAGTTTATGTTTAAGATGTTTAAACATTAAAGTGCTATATTATTGGGACATATTTTTATCTTTATTATAGGTGCATAATTGCTTTATTTGTTTCATGATTTTACACATTCCTATTTATATGTCTAACTTCTCTTATTATTATGTAGGGACCTAAAGTGTTTCCTCACTCGTACTGATATTAAAATAATAACAATTCTACCTTATGTGAGATACTCTAATGATTGTTATTTCTCTATTATTAAGTTAATACTATTTAACTACTTATGAGTGCTTCAATCTTATCTTGTTTCTTTATTCTTATATATATATATGGTTTTTGATAAGATTGGAAGGTGATCTTCGTATGTCTTTAAACTTATTGGTTAGGCATCACATGTTCATAATTATGTTACTTAGAATCCATATGATCAACATGCCATATGTCCCTAGTGTTTTTCCTTCTATGAGTAAAATTCCTAATTCTTTTGTCAAACAAAGGTCCAAATGTTTAATCCTTTTTCTATATGTGATTTCTTCTTGCCCAATCATCTATCCTCACTAAGTCACCTTCATAGCAATTATATTGCAATACCTCTTCATAGCAATTATATTGAGCACTCTCCTAATATTTCTCCATTAAGGTGAATTACAAAAAGGAATATAACTTAATTCCAATATTCACAAAACAATGATTAATTGCAATATTCATCAAATATAATTTGTAATCTTGATCCTTTTTTAGTTCTTATATATCTTTAAATAAATCTTTTCTCTCATGACTCTTATATGATCATGGTCTATTTTTTCTAACATGAGTTCTGTTATTACCATCTTTTTGTTTAAATCTGTTATCTATTAGCAAATTGATAAAAGGATCTCATTATTTTTTTCTGATCATAATCAAACTTTCAGTAGATATAAAACCTAAAAACTTGGAATATAATTAGTTTGGATAGAACAATGTAAGGCTTATAGCACTTGAATACACGTCCTACTCTAGTTCTTATTTAAATTCAAGCTTTGGAAATCAACTTGTAGATGAGTAATTCAAACATGATTACTTGAACTTCAATGTGATTAATTCAAACTTAGTATTAATATCAGAAATTTATAGGTTTAATAGACATGACAATTCTTTGCATAATAAACCCTTATGACAGTATATAAGCTGGAAACCTATGATGCAGCTCTGATGAGGCTTATCAGTGAAAAACTCCACGAGATTAGGAGTTACAATGAGAACTTGCTTTCTCGATTCATATGGTGTAACAATGCCACGTACCATAATGTTTGTTTAAATTCAAACTTTGGAAATGAACTTGTATGTAATTAATTCAAACGTGAATACTTGAACTTTAATGTGATTAACTCAAACTTAGTATGAACATAAGAAATTCATAGGTTTAATAAATATAACAATTCTTTGCATAATAAATCCCTAGGACGGTATATAAACTGGAAACTCATGATGCAGCTCCCATGAGGTTTATCGGTGAAAGATTCTACGAGCTTAAGAGTCATAGCGAGAACTTGCTTTCTCGATTTATATGGTGTAACAATTCCACATACCATAGTGCTTGTTTAAATTCAAACTTTGAAAATGAAATTGTAGGTGGTTGATTGAAACATGAATTCTTGAACTTTAATGTGATTAATTCAAACTTTGTATTAACATAAGAACTTCATAGGTTTAATAGATATGACAATTATTTGTATAATAAACTCTAGGATGGTATATAGGCTGGAAACTTGTGATACAGCTCCTATAAGGATTATCGGTAAAAATTTCACGAGCCTATGAGTCACAGCGAGAACTTGCTTTCTCGATTCATATGGTATAACAATGTCATGTATTATAATGCTTGTTTAAATTCAAACTTTGGAATTGAAAGATAGGTGGTATTTGTACATACTTTTCTTAGGATAATTTGTTAGTTAATTATGATAAATTGATTGTTGTTAACTTGTTTAGCTTATGTTTTGTTTTAGTTTCATATAATTGCATCATTATGTATGAATGTATGTGAATATGCATGAATGTGTGTGAATTAGGTCTTTAAGATTAGGTTTTGCATGAATTTTGCATTACATTATTATGCGTCTTTTTCTTAGATTATGTTAGTATTAATTGCATGTGTTTTGGGCATGATTAAGTGATTAATTTTTTTGTTAATAAATAGGATTGAAGGTGGTATTGAGGGGTGGAAGGATAGAAGAATCAAAGAAAAAGCAAGTCATGTGACCCAAAGGAAAGCTGGAATTTTCTTAGACCTACCCATCACCAATGTTAAGCTCTCTCAAGATATAATTCTTATTGGATGTTTTTCATTTTTAATCCAAAAGAAAGAGGAGAAATTCAGTTTTAAATTGGTGAAATAACGGCCCAATTTGGATAAGAAATTAATAAGATATCACATATTGAAGTTAAGGCAGAAAACAAAGCTTTTTGGAAAATTCCAACTGGTAACTTCTTCTTTCCTACGTCGTTTTAAGCATTAAATGGGGTATAAAAATTCAATTTTAAACCCTATAAAGGAGGAGGTGGTGCAAGAAATCCAAGGGAGAGAGAATAACGCATTTTTGAGAGAAAAACTAAGAGAATTCAAGGTGGAATCAAATGATTTCAAGGAGACACAAAGCTACCACCATAGAATTCCAGCATTGCTCTTCAACATATAAGCCTTACTTCTTATCTTTTCTTGCTTCTTTGTTGTATTTTTTCGATTGAGAAGGATGTATGGATATGTTATGAACATGTTGGATGAGATTTTGATGGATTTATAATTATTTATTAAGGTTGCTATTGCCTAAACTATGTAGTACCTCGCTTTATTCAATGTTATGGATGTGTTTGATGTTTATGGCATATGACTGTCCATCCTTAGCTCATATAGAGATATGGAGTTAAAAAATATGTTAGTAAGTTGCATAAGAGTGGCCTTACACTAAGAATACTCTATATATCAAGTTACCTTGCCATTTGGAAAGAGATCTTGAATGAAAAGGTGGCTGTCCAAAAATCTATTCATATCCTTTTAATCGTTAAGTGAAAAATGGGAAGTGAGAGCTTACATAATTCTTTTACTTCATTGAGAAGGACGTATAGATATTTTATGAACATGTTAGATGAGATTTTGATGGATTTATAAGTAGTTATTAAGGTTGTTATTGCCTAAACTATGTAGTACCTCACTTGATTCAATGTTATGGACGTGTTTGATGTTGTTTGATGTTTATGGTATATGGCTGTCCATACTTAGCTCACGTAGAGATATGGAGTTAATAATATGTTAGTAAGTTCCATGAGAGTGGACTTACATCAAGAATACTCCATATATCAAGTTACCTTGCCATTTGGAGAGAGATCTTGAATGGAAAAGTGTCTGTCCAAAAATCTATTCATATCGTTTTAATGGTTAATTGAAAAATGGGAAGTGAGAGCTTACATAATTCATTTACTTCATTAAACAGGGCTTATTTAGTTTAAGTAATGAAAGTGAAAAACTAGGACATTAGGAAATTTTGGACTAAACTTAATGAACATTGCTAAAGTGAGAGAATACATAGTTAGGTAATGACAATCCTAATTTGTTAAATTGATACTTTGATTCACCATTTTCTAAATTAGTGTTCTTACTTTTGTGACAACCCTAAAGTGTGTATGTATGACTCTTAATTTTTATATTTTTGATCTTTCAAATCTAATTATTTGAGTTTCCTAAACAAAACAAAATTTGGATCATTTCGGTGACTAATTAATCCCTGTAGGACAATACCTATCTATACTGCGATTTTTGATCTATATACTTGCAAGATAAGAGGTTTTAATTTAAAATTTTGAAACTTATCTATCAATGAACTTGTAGGTGATTAATTCAAACATGAATACTTGAACTTTGATGTAATTAATTTAAACTTAGTATTATTATAAGAAATTCACAGGTTTAATTTACATGACAAATCTTTGTATAATAAACCCCTAGGACGGTATATAGGTTGGAAACCTGTGATGCAGCTCCCATGAGACTTATCGGTGAAAAATTTCACGAGCCTAAGAGTCACAACAAGAACTTGCTTTCTCGATTCATATGGTGTAACAATGCCACGTACCATAGTGCTTGTTTAAATTCAAACTTTGAAAATGAACTTGTAGGTAATTAATTCAAACATGAATACTTGAACTTCATTGTGAATAATTCAAACTTAGTATTAATACAATAAATTCATTGGTTTAATAGACATGACAAATCTTTGCATAATAAACTCCTAGGATGGTTTATAGGTTAGAAACTCATGATACAGCTCCCATAAGGCTTATCGGTGAAAAATTCCATGAGCCTAGGAGTCACAACGAGAACTTGCTTTCTCGATTCACATGGTGCAACAATGCCATATACCATAGTACCTATTTAAATTCAAACTTTTGAAATGAACTTATAGGTGATTAATTTAAATATGAATACTTGAACTTCATTATGCTTGCTAGATGTAGTGTTGGATTTAATACTTATATGTACTTTTTTTACTTCTTAATGTCACTTCTTACAGGACATTGGTTGGCATATTGTTTTATTTAACTGATAAATACTCACATATGTGTCTATCAATTAAATATTCCAACTTGTGTTCATATTTGGAATATTGTTAGAGTAATTGATGGCTAGATGTATGAATTACAATTCATTTATAAGGTTATTATGAGTTAGAATGTGGTGATTATCTAATCACTAAGGTAGAATTGGTTGTGATTGAGTTTTCTAATTGTGAACTCATATAGTAGGATAGGTTGGTTTCAATTTGGAGGGGAAATGGTTAGAGACCTGTAAAAACTTAGGGGTTGTTCTGTAAAGTAAAATTAAATGTTATGTAAACTTAGGAGAAATGAAGGATACTACCTATCAAATCACTTTCTTAAATAACAGTTTTTCAATAATGAGTAACGTTAATAGATCTATGCATAGACGATTAACACTTGATGGTTTCATTAATTCTGAGTTTGTTGAAGGAGATGAAGCTTTTATTCACTATGCATGTTCTCAACCTTCATATATGGATGGTCCAAAGATCAGATGTCCATGTAAAAAAAGTACATATTTTCATTTTCATCCTATTGATGAAGTGAATCTCCATTTGTTAAGAAAGGGGTTTGTTCCAAATTATTTTGAATAAACACGACATAAGGAGCCATTAATTTGGAGCACCTCGAGGGGCAGTGAAGTAAACTCGTCAATAAATATGGATAAGTTTGAAGGGGGACTAGATTGAGAATAAATAATATTGGTGCAATTGAAAATCCTTACATCCAAATGGTTTATGATGTAGCTGGTTATACCTTTCAGAAAAATATAGAAAATCTTGAAGAAGAATCAAAACTATATGCAAAAAAATTTTTTGAGTTAATATAATCAGTTAACTAAGAACTATGGACAAATTGTGAGACCATGACTCAATTGTCTTCAATTGTTTAAATATTGAACATAAAGTCTGAAGGGCATATTTCTGATCGAAGCTTTGATAAAATTCTTGCTTGGTATAATGAATAATTGCCTCCTGATTATACAATGGTTGATAATTTTTACAATATGAAGAAACTTATTGGGGTCTTGATTTGCCAGTTGAAAATTTTGATTGCTGCAAATTGGAATGTATGTTGTTTTGGGAAGATGATGTGGAATTACAAGAGTGCAAATTTTGTAGTTATTATAGATTCAAACCTAGAAAGCGTACTAAAAAACAAAAATTAGTAACTTAAAAGCGAATGTATTATTTCTCGCTTACTCTGAGACTTTAAAGACTATATTCCTCTGATGTTACTACATCTCACATAAGATGGCCTAATGAAATGAATAGGAAGATGGAATAATGAGCCATCCATTGGATGCACTCGTATGGAAACATTTCAATAACACCCATTATAAGTTTGCAGCTGAAAGTCGAAATGTTAGGTTAGGATTGTCAATGGATGGATTCCAACCTTTTGGTAAATCTTGCCGACAATATTCATCACGGCCAATCATAATTACTCCTTATAATTTTCCCTATGGAAGTGTATGAATGAGACATATATGTTCTTGATAGTGATTGTGCCAGGGCCTATAAATCCAAAGCATAAAATTGACGTATTCTTACAACCATTGCTATCTGAATTGCATCATCTTTGGGAATATGATGTGGAGACCTACGATTTGTCACTTAAACAAAAATTTTTGTTGAGAGCAGCTTTGATGTGGATTATTAGTGATTTCCTTGTGTATGCTATATTATTTGGATGGAGCACAATAGGGAAATTGGCTTGTCCTTATTGTAGCAATAATTCTGATACATTTTATCTTCTAAACGGGGCCAAAATATCTTGGTTTGACAACCATAAGAAATTTCTTCTTCCAGATCATCTATTTAGACGCAATAAACAAAATTTCATTAAAAATAGGATGGTACAAATACCTCCTTCCCCTCACAAAACTAGTGAAGAAATATTGCAAGAGATTGATGAATTAAAGTTGTTGAAAGTTACAAAACTTGAAGTTGATGAAGTTAATATAAGCATTAGTAAAAACTTTGGTTGGAGAAAATGCAACATCTTTTGGGATTTTCCATATTGGAAAACAAATTTGATACGTCATAATCTATATGTGATGCATATTGAAAAAATATTTTTGAGGTTTATTCAATATGATAATGAACATTGAAGGGAAGAAAAAGGACAATAAAAAAATCACAAGTTGATTTGAAAATTTTTTATAGAAGGAATGAATTAGATAAAGATCTTTGCACTGATAAATATCCGAAAGCATGTTACACTTTGGATAAAATACAAAAGGAAAATTTGTGTAAATGGTTAAAAAATCTAAAGTTTCCCTATGGTTATGTTTCAAACTTGGCAAGGTGTATAGACATGAGGAAGTACAAATTATTTGGGATGAAAATTCATGATTGAAATGTGTTTATGTAAAGGCTAATTCCAATTGCATTTCAGGAGTTGCTACCGTATAAGGTTTGGGAATCTATAACAGAATTAAGTTTGTTTTTCAAAAGCTTAACATCATCTGAAATAAAATTAGCTAAAATGGAAAAACTAGAAAAATTCTAGTTATCTTGTGCAAATTGGAAGGGATTTTCCCTCCAAGCTTCTTTGATCGTATAAAGATCTACCCATACATTTGCTAGTCCAGTTCAATATCGATGGATATATCTATTTGAAAGGTAATTATAGTTAATATTTAAATAAAATTTATAACAAGTTTTAATCACAGAATTGTAATAACCCTATTTATAATGTAGGTATTTGCTTCACTTAAAGAAAAATGTCAAAAACAAGGCTAGAGTTGAAGGTTCGATATGTAATGTTTATTTAGTGGAGGACTTAAGTATATTTTGTCCACATTATTTTGAGTCACATATGCACGCAAAAGAAAAAAAAGTTCCTTGTTATAATGACGGGGGAGAAACGAGTGATGTTGATGGTGACTTATCCATTTTCAAATATTTAGGACTAACATATGGACGTTTAACAAAAAGAATGTTAATAGCAGAAGAAATAGAGGCTGCCCATGATTACATTTTATTGAATTTTCAACAGGTTCAACCTTTCATACAATAAGTTCAAGTTGATTTTGAAATAGATTATTTGCGTTTTCGAAGTTACTGTTGCTCACAATTAAAATACATAATAATGCTTTTAGATTATATGAGTAATGGTTATGTGAGCTAATGCCCAAAATAACATAAGATGATATCAATAAAGAAGTTGAAAGACACTTTCCTCGATAGTTTGAGAAATATGTAAGTTTCACATGTAATAATTGAAATGGTTGAATTATCAGATCAAAGTGATTAGATGACATTATACTATTTAATATGATAAATTGTTT
>JANZXP010000009.1:4492377-4511887 GCA_027576715.1 Erythroxylum flavicans
TTCTAGTTTTTTGAATTCAATAAGATTGAGATAACAATGCTCAATGTCAAACATAGAACAATACTTGGAGCATGTTAGCTTTTAGTGGGTTCAATTTCTCTTTCAGCTGTTTTTTTTAATCTGTGTGCTTTTGCACTTCCATTATAACCGAGGAAAAAAGTTTGAACAAAACCTATTTGCATATTTACTGTTCAACAAGTCTGCAGGTACCGTTCTGATCATGATTGTTGGCCGAGAAATACACCACTGTCTATATTTTAGTTTAATACACGAAATAAACGAGATCGAGAGACAGAAGAATGTTCATAGCTAGATATAATCTGCGGCTTAAGTTTGTCGGCTACGACCGCAATAAGTCCAAGTCTGAATCCCAAATAAAATTCCCGTACTTACAACCGTGTATTTTATTCTCTCTCTCGGATTCTTTTGCCTGGACATTTGCTGGTTACTTTCTTGGGAGTGTAGGCAAAATGTTGCTGGTAATGTTTTAGTAAGGAACCTAGCTTTCACAATTTTACGCCGAGGTGTTACATCGGAATCTACATGGAACCAGAACAGAACAGGATAAATAGATACACTGATGGATTTGCGAAACAATTAAACAAAAATTTCCAGCTTTGTTAATACGAAATTTGAAAACGAAGACCATCTGAAGTAGCAACTAATGTTATCTAATACGACAATTCTATCTAACTAAAGCTATAACTATTACCCCTCAAATGCACGGTTCTGATGATAATGTTTATATTTAATAAATAGTTCATGGTGAATAGACTTGCAAAAATACATTATTAACTCTGTGGCCTTTATCAATCAAGTATATATTATTCTTTGGATTGTGTTTCAACCGAGTGATATTGGATTGGTTGGTCATATTAAACTTTTCTACAGTAGCAAGGGATCTAAAGCCCATCTTCAAATTAGTTTGTAATATGAATACATGCCTAATTATAAGAGTTGAATTAAGGAAATTTGTAGTTAATATTTTGACGATAATAAAGCATAAATAGTATTAATAGGTTTGTTTTTAAGGAAGCAATAGTGTTCATGCACAAATTAAAGTACATCTCATAAGAAAATTAGAGAAAAATTGGAGTTAAACTCTTTCAAGTGAAGAACAAAATTAAGACCAAGGAAGAATGGGGTACAACAATATTGTAAATGAATATGTATATTTATTGTACTTCTTCCTTGGTTACTTTGATACTTTAGAGGCGCATCATTTATGAACACATCATCACTTTAACGCATTGCACAAACCTTTTTAAGCATAAGAGAACAGAAAGTTTTGATTCATAGAAGAACCCCCTTGATCATTAAACAATTTTTTTGGAGAACATTTTAGAAGTTTTTAAATCAATTTTTCATAGAGAAAATTAAGTTTAAGCATTTGAAAATGTTGGAATAATGATTTTGGGTGTATTGGTCAACCAATATGTATTAGTAATTCACAAATGTTGGTTAAAGTTGACAAGACTTGTATGTCGATAGTTTTAGAGTAACATTGGTTAATACACGACTAATGTCCTAACAGTTAGAAAATTTGTGCATTCAATTCATAATAGTCGACAAATATGCTAGATCTAGTTATTAGTAATGACTAGTTATTGATTTCAACCACTATTTTGACCCCTAAACCTTATAAATATATGGATTTTCGTTGGTTCTTTATGGAGAACTATTTAGGGTGTTTCATAAACATATTTCAAAAATTTTTTAAGGATTTTGTGAGCATTCATAGTTGCATTTTGAAGTGAGTCTTTAAGTTATCAAAGTGATTAAGTAAGGTATTTTGAATTGCAAATTCATTTATGAGTGAGGGTTACTCTTTACCATTGAGAAACATAGTAAGGAGTGTTACACTTTTCATTTGAAAAAATTAACATGATTGGAAAAAGATTCCTCTTCTTATTGTTGAAGAAAAAAACAATTAATAGAATTTCAAGAAATGTGTTGAAGAGTGAATGTAGGCAATGATTGTTTGTCAAAATAAATTAGTTTGTCTTTCTTTTTCTCTTCACCCTTCAAATTGTTTAATGATTATGATAATCATTTATATTGAAGTATCTTTTTATTTCATCATATATTGATCTTTATTAAATTGTATTATTTAGATAGAAAATAATTGTTTAAATTCTCCAACACTCAATTCATCCCCCACTCTTGAGTTCCATTAAGTACCAACATTATGATTTACATAATTGATTTTGAAATTACATTTAATAAAAAAATGTTTAACAACATACGTTTAATATATGTCATTTTACTACATACAATCTCATCTTTGTGAAAGTTAAATGAATTATAATAATAGTGGGTTAAAGCTACTGATGGAACTTTAAAATCGAATGGATGAGTAAGAAAAATAGACAATGATTTGAAGTTAGGATTTCACCAACCTAGAAAGAGTCAAGCGAGGAGTTGTATGAGGTGAAAATTTCCTGTATGATTTTATAGAATGGCAATAAGGTGACTTGTTTGTCAACTTTTCTACTATCACCCTCAAGAAAACCAAACTTTACCTTACATAAAGTTGTAAATAAAAATCGAACAAATCTTTAATTGAAATAGAGCACAAACCTAAAAATAATTGAAAAAATCATTTAAGAGCAAGAAAATGACATCATGATTAAAATTTTATTTTGATTTTAAAAAGTGAATTTGATAAGTTTAATAAAGAATGCGTCTTTGTTATTTTTATTTTTATTTATTATTCTAAATGAGAAAGTGTTGTACCCAAAAAGTTCTAAAAAGACCTAGGCTATCCTATTTGCAAGCATACAAGGTAGTTATAGTTGATTACCCAGGATCATCTTCCGCAGAGGTGAAATTGGTTAACTTAAATTAATTTTGAACAAAAACAAAAACAAATGCAATCCTAAACATTCTCTCCTGATTGTTGAGTGAACACTTTAAAGAAAATCACAAATTAGTCTGAAAAGTAAATTGAATCGTCCGGAAGCAAAACGAGTAGAAATTGAAGTGGAAAACTCTTAAGAATTAATTTCACTATGCATGATTAAGAAAAAATGATTAGACAGTTGTCTTACCGAAATTAATCATTTGGCCCTAAGATCAACTCGAATAATTAACTACTATAACTTTCGTATTCGACAAGTTATCACCCGAGTTAATTATGAAAATCCGACTAGTAATTACCATTTAGGTTAATATGTTTCTAATTCTTAACCTAAGCATCTATAGTTTCTCGTTCCATATTAAATTTTTCCTCTCAGTCCTTCGTTTAATACTAAAATGATGCAAAGTTTGATCATGCTATTATATCCATTCAGTTTAGAAACTATAACAAATATAAGAAAACAACATAATCCCTTAATTATGCATATTTGACTAAAATAGCTACATTAATCCTCAAGAAAAAAGATCAGCCAATCATAGAAATTACAAGATTCATCATCTTTAAACACTTTAATCCCATCTTGTTCAGTATAAAAGAAGTATTAAAGCAACAAACCAAGTAAATAACCTAAATAAACTATTAAAAGCCAACAGAATATGGGTCGATTAAGCATAACAGGGCATGAGTCTATATAACACAGAAGTAAATGTAGCAAAACAATAAGAAATAGTAAACAGAAAGAGCAAACAATAGTGGGTGTGGGAGTTGCTCCTACCACTCTCAAGCTTTTCACATTAGCTCTGGCCCTTTGATTCTAACTGATGTTCATCCAAAATGATTGACTACTTACGCTGCTTACCCATTTCTGCTTTTTTTCTCCTTCCTTCTTTTCAGTTGAAGCTCTTTCCTTCTCCGCCTCTACATTTCTCTCTATCTCCTTTTGTCCTAGCCGAATGAGTGTCTCACTAAACTTTTTGGTTTGGCCCCCCTTTTACCTCTCATTCCTTTTCCATTTATAGCACGAGTCTAGGTTTAGGTTTGTAAGGTTATTACGCCATCAAACTGCACGTGTAAGAATTAAGTGAACGCAATGGAGTAGTCACAGGGATGACTAGTTAAGTCACCTCATGAGGGCACTTGTCACGGTGGTGACAAGTTTTATCACCACGATGGTGACTTGTTGTGTCACCAATTTTTTTCCTTTTTATTTCTCTTTTCATGCAAAATATTTATGACTTTCCCTTCAACCTCTATGTAAAATTCATAAAATAATCCAATTAACATTCATGCTATATCTACACTAATTTCACAAAATTTATCTCACATTTGGATCAAAACACAAGAATTTGTAACCAAAATCAAGTTATGAAGGCAATTAAAAGCAATATAAACTTGACATAACAGAAAGGATAATGTAGGTGTGACTACTGACCCTTCTGTAGAGAAAGAAAGTTGTAGTGAAATATAGACTCAGTGGAGTATACTTCTCCATTCAATAATCTAACAGTTATGATTGCTTATTATTAGAATGTCCTTCCACATATGATTAGAGAACGGCTAACCAAAAAAAAGGTGGTTTTTGTGTTTAGAGAATTCCATACGTAACCTAGATGTAGGATTAGGAAGTGGGAATAAATCACTCTTAATTTTGTCAAAGGTAGTTAAGTCTCACAGCTAGCTAAGGTATTTACTTTAGACCAATTTAACTAGCTAACTTTGTGAGCAGATAGTTTAAGCATATATTTGCATGTCTTATCAGTGAGCTTTCCTAAAGAATGGCTTAACTACAAAAATACATCCTCTTGATTGAGATTAAGAAAGTATGGAGGAAAGTAATTCTAAAAGAAACCACAACTCATTTTAATATAGTACCAATTATTTCCATTAATTAAAGAATTAACTATACCATTAGCACAAGAACCCATATTACTAGAGTAGTTAGGATGTAAGCATAAAGGAAAAGAGCACTTTAATTATCACTCCACGGCCAAGTATTATTCTTTTTCTTAAACCTAATTTGAATCAAAAGCTACATGGTTTCCTTGATCTTCAGAATTTGAAGTATGTTATAAAAAGTATCCTTCCTATGCTTGATAATCTATATCTTCCTATTTCTCAAATAATGTTCATGGACCCCTTTAAACCACAAAGACTCTTTATTATGATAATTCTCCAAAGTATCTTTGCCATAATTAACTTATTCATTAACTGGATATATTGTATAATTAATCCCCCTTCTTGCCTTGGTAGATATATGTCTATCTAACTTACCTTGGCATATAGTTTAGTATTTCCATCACCTATTTGGAAGAAGTTTCTAAATAGATTTTCAATATCCATAAACAACTTCTTAGATAATAATTGGGATGACTAGTAAAGATATAGATTGTTAAGCACAAAGATCATTAATTGCAAGTTGCCTGCATAAGAAAAACTTTTGTTAGTTTAATTCCCAAGTCTTTTTCTTATAACATCATAAAGAACTTGAAAGCCTATATATAAGATCCTGTTTGAGGTAATATGGACACCTAAATAGGAAAGGTGGAGATTAAGCACCAAACCTAATATTCTTAGAAGTTTATGAGATGAATGGGAAGCAACAACTGAGATCATTAGGAAACTTTTATCTCTGCTAATGCATAGGCATGAGAGGTTGCTGAATTCATTAATAAACTTTATAAGTCAGGTAATAGAACTTGAATTAACTCCAACAAATATGAAAAGGTCATTTGTAAATGCTAGCTAAGTAATAAGTAGTTATTCACATTTCTTGTGAATTTTGAATCCATTCTCTATACTTATATTATAAAGGATGACTATGGAGAGGACTTTCAACATAAATAGTAAACTAGTAAGGGGATAAGGGATCCCTTTTTCTAATTCCTCTAAATCCCTTGAAAATGTTTAAACCTTCTTCACAGATGAGCATACTAAAGGAAGTAGCGGAGATGTATTGGTTTAACCAAAAGATGAATATAGTTAGAAAGCTAAGAGCTTCTAGAGAATAGAGAATAAAGCCCTAATCTATAGTATCAAATGCTTGAAGATTAATCTTTAAAGAACAATTCTTACCGGATCCTTCCATATGGTAGTTTTTTTAATAATTCTTTGACAAGCATGAAATTATCCCCTACACTTATTCCCTCATTAAAGTTTATTTATGAATAACTCATAAAAGATGATATAATGTGCTTAATTCTTTGAAGCAAATAGCTTGGAAATTATCTTATAAAAGGTGTTACAATAAGAGATTGACCTACAATCTTTCAAGGAATAGGGATTATGAGTATTTGAAACTAAACATAAATAAGTTTTGTTCCAAGCTAACAACATCTTTAAACTAGAGAAGAATTCTAAAACAACTTCATAAATATAGTTTTGATAGAATCGTAAGATTTCTGATAAAAAATGTATTAAATCCATCTAGATCTACGACTTTTATGATTAAAATGAAAAAAAACTTTCAATTTCCTCTAAGATGACTAAATCCTAGGAACAATGGTGTTAATAGATAAAACAAAGGAAGCACACCTAGTTAAAGACTCTAAGATGCTTTGATAATAATCTATACATGAGATCGGAGTTCATTTTGATCCCAAAAAACCACACCATCATCATCTTTTAAGCTTGAAATTTTATTGTGGTTCCTTTAAGCAAGAAGGGATCTATAAAAGAATTTGGAGTTGCTATATTCTAAACTATCAACTTCCAAAGCCTTGTAATGATCTCTCATAACTTACTTTTCCTTCAACCTCTTTGATACATCAGTTGGACTATCATATATGTCTCTCTATCTTTACATAAGATTTTGTCTAGTTGTCTGAGGTGTTAATTCAATGTCTGACAGTATATGTCACTTTAGCTTTTTAAGCTCCTTCTTGATTCTCATAAGTCTCCTATATAATCTTTAAGAAGCATAACTTGAAACATCTAAGCTCAAACCCTCTTTTAATGCCTCCTAGAAATCATTAGCATTTCTCAAGAAGTTTAAGAACCTAAATGGGAGAGCTCTCATATGTACCCTAAAGAGATTAAGAATCTTTAATTAGAGAATGATCAAAACTTAAAGAGTTATTAAATTAACTTTGCTTAAACTTTATAAACCATTTATAATTGACCAATGCTCTATCTAAATTTTTTCTCATAAACCAAATTCCATGAGTATGTCCTTCACCGATATAGGTGTGTCCTTCTAAAATAGCTTTAATTCTTTAGTTTTCTTTCTTGATTTCACCTGACTTCTTTTCCTTTGGATTCAAGGTAATTAAGACCTAACAATATACTAAGAATGAATTAAGTACCAAAAAAGTAAATACTGTTAAATAAACACACAGAATGCATGAAATATAGGATTACAAATATAATCTATTAAGCATTTTTCAAACTTCCCCACATTTAAGCATTTTCTTCTCCTCAAGCAATTCATAATCCAAATAATGAAACTTAGAAACATCTATCTTTATTAATTGTTAACCTATCCATCCACACTCTAAGTTATCATATCTTATGAATCAAATTAGCATATAATTAGAATTTAGAAGTTTTAGAACAAACTTCCATAAACCATTATCAATAACATTCAAATTGACAATCTTTCTAAAATCAAATGCATAAAATTTCACACCTTCATAAAGGATTCACTCAATTCACTTAAAAGTATTTAGGGTTGCAATGAAACTCATGAAAACAATACATAGAAGGAATCTTATCCATAAGTTTGAAACAAAATCACATCTCCACCGTTCATAACTTAACTAGAAGCAAAAATCAAAATGTCTTTAAAATGGGGTGTAATAAGGTTTGGGTAAAGGTATGGAAAGGATAGTCAAATGATAACAATGTGAAGGAAATTTACATAAAGACTACAAAAAAATTGGTTCTTTATAACATAGGTACTTCAAGTAAAGATTTAAGCTGGCACGCCAATAATTATTCTCACTCTCCATACTTTTTTTCTTTTTCTTTTAACCTTGAACTTTAAGACACTTTTGAGAGCACGTAAGGTTGTAACAACAGTGCACTTAAAGAAGAAATAAATATAATAATTATTATACACCAACAATTGTGAGCACAATGGACTTCTCTTTAAAGTTCTTCAATGTAATCTAAGTTTTACACAATCAAGAAAATACAAATCCTTCTAAGGTTTAAAAAATAGATGAAAAGTCTTAGAAAAAAAGGATAATCGGTTATCAACGTGGCTATCATCAATTAAAGAAAAGGCTAAATCCCTTCTAAGGATAAAACAAAGTTAAATAATAATCAAAGAAAAATATACCAAAACAACCCATTAAATCGAAATGTCTTTATCATTTTGATACCTCTAATCTAACAATATGATATAAACAAGAATAATAAAAATAAGTTCCAGAGTCATCCAACTATATATGATAAACACAAAACAAAGAATAAAAGAGTACAATATAATGATGTAAAGAGTACAATCTTAAGCTCAAAATCTCACATTTATGCTTAATGTGTGTAAATAATATGCACAAATTCAAATTTATACTTTATTTTGTATAGTCATTGATTATATTATATAATTTTAAATAATTATAACTTTTACAAAATTGAATGAAAAATTTTCATTTTTTATTGCGCATGAGATTTTCCAACATATACACTAATTTGATTTTTCCAATTAACCTAATTGTACTCTCAAACAATTAAAATTAGGGACAGTAAAGTTCAGACATCAATCGGAAGATTAGCATTGAAAAGGTTTTCCAGCATACTTGAAAACAAGGCTTTTGTTTTTCACATCTCTTTTAAATTAATTTTCAGCAACCGTGAAATGTTTATAAGAAGCAGATTTAAAATTCAATGCCTGACGTGTCGTGGTTCTATTGGAGGGAACACGTAGGCTGCTCGCAGCGAAGTGTTATTCATCTCGCTTGGCGTTTGGGCAGGAAAATTGAAAGAGAGGGATAGAACTTTTGGGGAAAAAAAGAGAGAAAACATGAGAAGATCAGAATGGGTGACATTGCTGATAGGTGTTTTGATAATGATGTTCGGTTGGAATCTGAGTTTCGCACTTTACGGGCCATCATCGCCTGTACTCCAACTCACTCCCTCCAACTTCAAGTCCAAGGTATAATCTTATCCATTTCCATTAGGTTATGGTGTTAGTCAATTCCTATATTCAATGATCCAATATATGGGCGGTCTAGTGGTACTAGTAGATGATCAATTTCATTTTGCCTTCTGCAAATTTTGAAACTTAATCAATGATATAGGTGTTAAACTCGAATGGAGTAGTTTTGGTTGAGTTCTTTGCTCCTTGGTGTGGACATTGTCAAGCTCTCACTCCAACATGGGAGAAAGCAGCTACTGTTTTGAAAGGTGTTGCAACTGTTGCAGCTCTTGATGCTGATGCCCACAAGTCTCTTGCTCAGGTTCAACTCAGAACTAAACAGCGTCATTTTTCCAAATCCAATCTTTTAATATTCTTGGTGTTGGTGGTTTGATTGACAAAGTGTTATTACGGAGCAGGAATATGGCATCGGGGGTTTTCCAACTATAAAGGTGTTTGTCCCCGGAAAGCCTCCAGTAGATTACCAAGGAGCTAGGGATGTAAAACCTATTGCGGAATTTACACTCCAGCAGGTCTGATATGGGTTACTGGTTTCAGGAGTAATTTGATACACACAAACACACACATTCATTTTATCTTGCATATGATCGAACCATGGTCCTTTTACAGATAAAGTCACTCTTGAAAGACCGTTTGAGTGGAAAATCAACCAGTGGTTCCAGTGAGAAATCTGAACCTAATGCATCTGTAGAATTGAACTCTCGCAACTTTGATGAGCTGGTGCTCAAAAGTAAAGAACTTTGGATTGTTGAGTTTTTTGCGCCTTGGTAAGTGTTTTGGTAGTTTTTCTACTCATCCTAGATTGACCTGAAAATTACTTGCTGTTAATTATTTATTTACAAAAGTAGTTGCAATGTATTGAAAGATACATCTGTTCCATATAACTTGTGGCTTGACAAATTGTTTCTTTAATGTCTTTATCAAATGACAGGTGTATGATAAAGTTGTGTGTTGTAGATTCATAAAATTAACAGGTAGGTGATCATATATCGCATATAAAAAATTAGTTATGTATACCTCGTAACATGTCATTGACAAAGGTATTGAATGAAATACAATGTACTGATGTTCAATTAACAAGCTATAACATTATTGTTATAGATTAATTGAACATCAGTACATTTTATTTCATTACTGACGATCAATTAACAAGCCATATCATGCAAAAGATTACTGTTACAGATTAAATCAAATAATCTGTGGCAATAATATTTTGTTTTTTTGATAGCTACTCATGATTGGATGCTACATCAGTTTGACATTAGGAATGCTTTCTTACATGTAGACCTTCAGGAGGAAGTGTATATGGGGTAACCACCTGGATTTGTTGCTTAGGGGGGAGAATGAAAAAGTTTTTCGTCTTCGTAAGTCCGTATATGGTTTAAAAAAAGTCCTTGTGTTTGGTTTAAAAAATTTAGTCAGGCAATGGAAAACTTTGGGATGAATAATAGCAATTTTGATCACTCAGTATTCTATCGACTTTCTACATTTGGTATCATTCTCCTTGTATATGTACATGATATTGTTATTATTAGAAGTGATACTATGAGCATTTCATCCTTGATCATTCATAGTCAATTTCATACAAAAGATTTAGGGGCTTTAAAATATTTTTTGGGGGTAGAAGTGATAAGAAGTAAGAAAGGCATTCTCTTGTCACAAAGGAAGTATGTACTTGATCTATTAATTGAGATTAGAAAGAGGAGGGCTAAGGCATGCAGTGCTCCTTTAAAGATCTTGAGGAGTATAGGAGATTGGTTGGAAAATTGAATTATCTCACGGTAACTCGCCCTGATATTGCATACTCTGTCAGTATTGTAGACCAATTTATGCCTTCTCCTACCATTCATCGTTGGGCTGCTCTAGAAAAAATATTATGTTACCTAAAAGGAGCTGTTGGCCTAGGGATTCTATATAAAAATCATAAACATTCTCATAGTGAGTGTTTCTCAGATGTTGATTGGGTAGACTCTAAGATTGATCGAAGATCAAGTACTAGTTATTGTGTATTCGTTGGAGGAAATTTAGTTTCATGGAAAAGTAAGAAGTAATAGGTTGTGTCCAGATCTAGTGTAAAGTCTAAATATAGAGCTATGTCACAATCATCGTATGAAATAATATGGATATCCCAACTCGTAATGGAAATTGGTTTTAAAACTCCACTGCTAGCAAAGTTATGGTGTGATAATCAAGCAACATTGCATATTACTTATAATCATTTGTTCTATTAACAAACTAATCATATCGAGATAGATTATCACTTTGTTCGTGAAAAATACAACAAAACTTGATTTCCACAAGATACGTCAAAATTGGAGAACATCGTGAGGATATTTTCGCAAAGAGTCTAATTGGAGCTCGGGTGAATTATATTTTTAACAAGTTAAGCATGATTAATATCTATGCTCCAACTTGAGGGAGAGTGTTACAAATTAGATAAAATCAAATAATCTGTTTAGATATGGTTGTATTAGTTAGGATTGATATTCTACTTGATCATGGGAGATTAATCTGTAAATTAGTTACTACTAACCATTATAAATATGTACCAATACTCTGTATCTTTCTTAATAACGTTTCTCCAGAGGATGATTTGAGATGTTGTCATCAAACTAATAACTTTTCCTTGTTGATAGAAAATTGACATGTGTGTGTTCATTTATCTCCAATTTTTCTTGTAAGTTACTACAAGATTTTATTCTACGAATAATGTTGCAAAGTATGATGTATAACATTCTTTCCAAGGTGTGGACATTGTAAGAAATTGGCTCCTGAGTGGAAGAAGGCTGCAGCAAACTTGAAGGGTAAGGTGAAGTTGGGTCATGTCGATTGTGATGTTGAGCAGGTAATATTGAGCTCTATACTTATTTGTACAAAAATAAATCTTTAATGAAAAAGAGTCGTAATTGTAGAAAAATAGTTTTGATTTTAGTGTATCCTAATTCATTTGATTTATATGTTCAAAATTATGTTTTATTGCTTTCTAGAATCATTCAAATATTTTGCTAATAGATAGCAGCGTTTCAAGTACTTTGATGGGATCCCAACTCAGAGCTTGGAAATATTTCGATTCTATAAGTTGAAATTATCTAAACTATTTTGATGGGATCCCAACTCAGAGATTGGAAATATTTCGATTCTATAAGTTGAAATTATCTAAACTATAACTTAAGTATCAAAGTTAGATTGATTGATGTAGGACAAATAGAGTTATTAACTAGTACTTAAAACATATAAAATTAGGAAATATATCTTGAATATCAAGTTTTTGGTCTGAATTTTAGCTTGGAGTATTGAAATTTGAGATTTGGTATAGAAGAGTTTTTAGGTTTTGCTTGTTGAAAATTTGGACTAGGATTTTAGGTTTTACTATAGCCAGAATTCAGGCTTGATATGACTAAAATTTTGGATTTTGGTTGCTAAAACTCTATGTTAGAATTGCTCAAATTTAGTGAAGAACACAAACAATGTAGAGTAGGAATCTAGGAATCACTTATAGTGTCTAAGAATCACTCTTATAAGAAAGTATCACATTTTCTAGTTGAAACTCAAATCTATAGAAATTTAAATCCTATTTTAATAAAATTTTGTAGGTCCTCAACAACTAGGATAATATATCTAAATTAGAATAACATATTTGACTTACTGCTATTTCTTATCTAATACGAAATCTTAATATGATCTAAATGTCACCCCTTGTTTTTGCTATAATCTCAATTCCCAGCTTTCATTCCACCAAATTAAAGCTTGTGGTTGGCCTATTTCTTCTCTTTTATTTCTTTTGGACTTTAAGATCTTTTGAATCAATTTTATTCAGCTTGTTTGAAGTTATCTTTGTCGTAAAATGTGATAAACACTGATCATATAAGTCTGGACTCAAACTTCTGAAATTCAGGTATTGTCAAAAATTGATCTTCCTTTTCACTTTATAAGAAACTGTTGATATCCTCTAGCTCTTGTGGGTTCATTAAGAACATCCTCTATCTCCCCCTTAAGAAGAGGAGTGGCCGGAATTTTTACAGCTACAATTAGAGATTACTTACCATCTGTTCATGATAAATAATTAAGTCTACAACATTAAAGATATGAATAATTCCCATTTCACTTGGTAGTTCCAAACATAAGTATTAGCACTTATCTTTTTGAGGATCTTATAAGGTTTGATACTCCGTGAATGAAGTTTCTTATATTTCCTTTCGGAGAACGCTCTAGACAGATCCTTACCATTACCATATCTTCTTTATTGAATTTTTCCAATCGACGATGTTGATGAACATGTTCTTTATAAGTCAAATTGTTGGTTTTTATCATTCTTTGTACCTTATCAAAGATATCCCTCATGTGTTGTGCAAAATATTCAGCTTCAACACTATCACTTCTTAGTTGCGGTAAAGGAACCATATCAATAGGTTTTCTTTTTGTTGAACTCCCGAAACTATCTAAAAAAAACTCTTGCCAATTGATCTATTTATAGAATTGTTGTATGAAAATTCTTCTATAGGAAGAATTATGTTCCAATTATTCACATGTTCTTAGTAATATTATTAGGGGCTTCAACACGAACTTCCTTAGTAATATTATCAAGTACGGTATGTGTTTCAATTCTATCTCTGAAGTCTTGCATGTGCTCTCTTAAGTGTTATTGGTTGGTTTTTTTGTCTTGGATATCTTGGTAGGCGATAGTTTCCTAACTCCACTTGCTGTTGATTAGTTGTAGCCTCTTCATTTTGGATTTCACTTTCTTTACCCTCGACATCCAGTTTAGTATTCTTCTAGATGGCCTCCAACTACATGCTGCCATTGTGAATCAGAGCTCTAATATTAAATTGATGTAGGATAAATAAAAGAAGTATTAACTAGTAGCTAAACCTCACAAAATTAGGTAATATGGCTAATATTAGAATGCTATATCAAGTTTTAGATTTGAATTTCAACTTGGAATGCTGAAATTTCAGATTTGGTATAGATGAGATTTGATTGCTGAAAATTTACTCTAGGATTTCAGGGTTTAATGTAGTTGGAATTTAGGCTTCATATGGATAGAATCGAGGGCTTTGATTACTGGAACTTTAGGTTAGAATTGTTGGCGTGTGGCAAAGAACAAAAATAATGGATAGTAAGAATTGAGGAATCATTCCCAAGGTGTAATAAGCACCTTTACAAGAAAGCATCACACTTTCTGATTTAAAAATCAAATTTGTAGAAAGAAGATTCAGGATATGTTGTTATTGAAGGGCTGACTGTACACTTATTTATAGAGATGTTCTTAAAACTCTTATTCTTGTAGGAAAAGGTTCCTAATAAATTTAAATCTTTTTCTAATAAAAATTCTTTAAGTCTTAAACAACTAGGATAATATATCTAAACTAAAATAACATATATAACTTGCTCCTACTTCTGATAAAAAAATCCTAACATAATCTAAATTTCAACTCATGTCTTTATTGTAAACTCAATCCTCAAACTTTATCCCACCAAATTAAAACTTATGGATGACTAATTTTTTCCTTTTTTATTTTATTTATAGACTTTAAACTCTTTTGCATCATTGATAGAACATATTTCTTGAGCCTTTGGTTTTAGCACAAATTTTTCTTCATGGTCTAATGCTCTTCAAGATCTCTGGTGATGAAAATAGATAGCAATCAGGTTTTTTGCTGTTATACTTCTCATTTGAAGTGGCTATTGACAGTGTGAGGTTTCCAGTCCTTGATGAGCAGGTTCAAAGTGCAAGGATTCCCTACGATCCTGGTATTTGGGGCTGATAAGGACTCCCCAACACCTTATGAGGGTGCTAGAACTGCCTCTGCTATTGAATCATTTGCTCTGGAACAGCTGGAATCAAATGTTGCACCACCTGAAGTGACTGAGCTAACTGGACCAGTAAGCCATTGCACGCGAAGAACAGCTCAGATTATATCAGTTTCCTTTTCCAAGAAATAAGTACTCTCTTTTCTTTATAGGATATAATGGAAGAGAAGTGTGGGTCAGCTGCAATCTGTTTTGTCGCTTTCTTACCAGACATTTTGGACTCCAAGGCGGAAGGAAGGAACAGATACCTTAATCAGTTGCTATCAGTTGCAGAGAAGTTCAAGAGGAGCCCTTACAGGCATGCAGTATAGTTTACTTTATCATTTAATGAATCAGATGCTAACATGTCAATATGTCAATGCTGATCTATGTTGCAAATGTGCAGCTATGTCTGGGTGGCTGCAGGAAAGCAGCCAGATCTTGAGACCCGTGTAGGTGTTGGTGGTTATGGATACCCAGCTCTGGTAGCCTTAAATGTGAAGAAAGGAGCATATGCCCCAATGAAGAGTGCATTTGAGCTTGAACATGTCATGTAAGTATTCTATTAGCTCTCTATTTTCAGCTAGATGAACAAAAATCTTACATCACTTCCATTTTGTTTGTCAGAGAGTTTGTCAAGGAAGCTGGGCGTGGTGGAAAGGGAAACTTACCCCTGAATGGCAGCCCACAAATAGTGAATACTGAAACTTGGGATGGTAAAGATGGAATGATCGTTGAAGAGGATGAGTTCTCCCTTGAAGAACTGATGGGTGAAAATGTTGGAAGTAAAGACGAGCTATAATTGAACCGAAGCATATAATAGATAAGCACGTGAAAGTGTATGGGAAAGAAATTTTGTATCTCTGAGATACCGTGTGTCTTACTAATGTTGAGTATATTAGAGGACTTCCAGGTCACATACAAAGTGGGATTCGCGTTGAGATATTCCTCTTCTCGTTGTTGCGATCTGGAATTTTAATTGATTGGTATTGGGGAACAGAATTTGGTTACAAGAAATAGTATTAGTTTTCACATTAAGTGCTTTTCAACTGAAGATAGCATCTCTTGGAATCTTAATTCGAATGGTAAGTTCACCAATCACACATGTTATACATTATTCACCAATCACTCATGTTATACATTATTCTAAGTTAACCAGCCAATAGTTCCATGGTTTCAACTCCTTTGGAAGCATCCCATCTTTCCTCAAGCGTCCTTCATAACTTGACTAGCCCTTAAAAACCGTCTGCAGACAAGAAGTTAATGGCGTGGGAACCTTGATGTTACTTATGTTTTTTGTGGTATTGCAGTCGAGACTATAGACTATTTGTTCTTCCTCTGCACCTTCTCTACAATAATCTGGCGACTATTACACCTTTCGTTACACCATGACAATTTTCATTGGAACTCTGTGTTGAACTGGGTGCTCATTTACACGACCAAATGTCTCGCCACTCAAAGATGCTTTTACCCTTTCCATCTACTGCATCTGGCGTGAACGAAATAACAGAAGATATGCAGCAAAGTTGGAAGACAAATATCAAGTTGCGGATAGGATCATCAATATGACCCAAGCGCACATATATGCTATCAATGCACAACACCTTCTACTGATATGAGAAGCAAATGTCATCTTTAAGATTTTGGCCAAAAGGGTTAATTAGTCTCTAATGTTTTCACGAATGTACAAAATATACCTTAACGTTTTAAAGTGTTCAAATTGAATTCTAAAGTTTTTCAGATGTTCAAATAAGACCCTAAGGTTCAAAAACTGTTCAGATTGGACCTCAAGCATTGACACCATAAGGGCATCATCAGTCATCTGCTTAATTGGCCCATTAAATGTTAACATGTTTTTTTTCCCCACTGGATGTGGGACTCACCATTGCTTACGTCGCATGGTGGTGTGTCCTACATCAGGTCTAAAAACGTTGCATCACTTCCTCCCTCAGGCACAACATTTTTGGATAGAAATGCCACATTTTTCACTAAGCGATATGCAACCTTCCTTTTCCCAAATGCACTGTTTGTCCTCTTCCTCTTCCCAAATCCCTAATTCCTCTTACTCACAGACATCACCGTGCTTCAATCTTCACGCTCTTCTCGCATCTTCTTCCGACACAATCCCAGTTTCCTCTTCCCTAATCCCTAATCTCCCATTTTCTTCCGACACAATCCCTCATCTCGCGCGTCTTATGTCTTCTTCACCATGTGTTCTTCCTCAAACGACATTTCATCATGGTAGGTCATTATTGTCTATCTTTTATGTTTTTTGTGGCCCCCTAAATCTGTCTGTTAGTGTCCATTATTGTCTATGTCATCGTGATTTTTTTGCTTTTTTAATATTGTATATTGTCTAGTCTATCTCCACTTATTGTCAATGAATCCACAAACCATTTTTAACATGCCTTTTATGTTTTACTTCTTGTTATTCCTATTATTCGTTGAAGTTGTACCCAACGTTAACTGCTATTATGAGCATCATCATCAATTATTGTTCTTTGATTATATTCCCTACATTTTCTTATATTTGGGTTTGTCCAGTGATAAATGCTTGATCATATGGACAACTGAAGGATTTACTTAATGCAAGAGAGTGAGAAAAAAAGCTCATTCCATTGTGGAATAGAACTTTTATTGTGCATGAGGAGTAATAGTTTCTTAATTGCTAGCAAGGCTGGTCGAACTTGCTCATATGATACGTTTGCTAAGATGAAATGACATTATTTGGAAGCAATTTTCATATCTGTTACAATTCTTACTGCCATATTTCTTAAACTTAATAATTACAAGAGGACTGCAAATGTGACCTTCTTATCTTTGAGAGTTAACTTCTCCTTCTTGTGCAGCATATGCAATATCTTACTCTGTTGCTTTACTTACATGCGTAACTTGAAACCTTAGTTATCTGCTACCATCTTTTTTTATGTTGTTTTATCAGTGTTTTTTATTAGTGTTTTATCAGTACTACATCACCCTTGTAGAATTTTAGGACATTCTCTTCTGACTCTCCTCTTGTCTTCTTTGACTGTCCTCTTGGCCCTAGAACTTTGAACCTATTACATCCATTAACTTATCCATTTTCTTCTCCAAAGAACAAAGTCGGTCTTACTGAAATCTAGGAGGTCCTTGTGCTTTCACTTGGCCACCAGCATTTTTAGTACTCCATAAAAAATTTGGGTGGTTTTTCCACCAAGGATTGTAAGTGTTAAAGTATGGATTATTACCTTGTTGTGGCTGACCCAAATAATTTACTTGTTCTATACCACTAGCTCCCAGTAAGAAGCATTTAGCTGACCCATCGTTGTCCTGCCCATATAATTCATATTGTAATTGCATTGTCTTGACTGTGGATGAAGAAGCTCCTTGCATGTTGCTCAATTGCTTAGTGAAGGCGGTAATAAGTGCTTACAAGGTTGCCACTGAGTTAAGTGGAATCGTTCCTTTTTACTCCTTGGACCTTATCTACTCCTTTCATTTGACCACACACAGTTGTTACATCTTTCAAAAGGTCTTGAGCTGCATCAATGGTTTTTCTCATCAAAGACCCTCCTGTACCTGCATTTATTGTTCCCCTTGTGCTCTGAGTTATACCATTGTAGAATGTTTATAAAAGAAATTCCCTCGGAAGGTTGTGATGGGGCAACTCCTTTGTAATTCCTTAAATCTCTTTTAGGCTTCATACAATGACCCCCAATCACTTTGTTGAAAGTGTGATCTCTTTTATAATTCTTGTTATCTTGGTCAAGGGGAAGTAATTATATAGGAAAGCTTGGGCTAGCTGCTCCCAAGTAGTGATTTGGCCTGCATTGAGTGAATTATAACATGTCTTTACCTAATCCCTCTGTTAGGTTCCAATTATGCATCTCATATATAATATATATCAAATATACGCAGTGAAAATAAAATAGAACCTCAAAAACTAGATCTACTTATTTATATAGATATAGAAAAACAAAAAATGAAATGTAAGATGTTTACATACCTTTCTAATGGTCTCCTTCATTCGTTAATCTTCTCTGCGTTAGGTTGTCGTAAACCACAACAATCAACACAGACCATCTCTAATGAAAGTCCACACGAAGATAGAAGGATGAAACCTCACTAGGAGATAGCTAGAATTCTTTCTTTATGCTAGCAAAAACAAGAACTCTTGAGAGAGTTACAGAGAAAAAGTGTGTGTAAGAAAAAGAAATTTTTTTCATTTTTGTCTTACACAAGATACACCAAAATCATCTCAATTTCCTGCACCATTTGGCCTTCCATAACCCCCATCACTAATGGAAAGTTATAGGAAGTTAATGGTCAAGAATAACATGCATTAATGGAAGTTATGGGAAGTTAATGACCACGAATAGCATGCATTAGTGGAAGCCAACAACACTTGTTTCTAATCCATTCCATGCAACATTTTCTACCATGATCACATCATGATATAATCTCGAAACACTCTCTCTTATCTTGAATCACCATTCAAGACCATTTTGCTCATCTTTCAGATCTCCTATCTTTGTGACTCATTAAGTTCCTGGTTATGTTGGCCACTTGAATTAACCCTTAATTTAAGTAAGTCAAGAGCAGTGGCTAGCAGCACGTTATGACCTCCAATTAATCGAAAAGTTAGTAGTTTGACTACGAACCATTCCATACTCAATGTTTCCATGTAATTTGTCCTTTGACCATCTATACCCCACTTGGTTCAGAGTATGGTCAAAGTGTCAACTCCCACTAGACTGACTACGTCACATCTAGTCCAAGTGATA
>JANZXP010000009.1:4544835-4555497 GCA_027576715.1 Erythroxylum flavicans
TATTTTATATTCTTAATAAAACTTTATTTTTTATTTAGTTTTGATATGAAAATTTTTGTGAAATCTATATTTTATTTAGGCCCTCCTATCTTAAATTCCTGGCCCCGTCACTGATTGTATCTTAAACTCCCTACATTAGAAGTTTTTTATTTTTACTGTTTAGGATAGAATAGGATGTAATATGAAACTATTCTCTTTTATCTCATCTAATTCTATCATATTATAAACTTTCCTCTCAAACGATAGAATAATATTACATTTCATTCCAATACATTATAAAACTCCCTAACCAAATATATTCTAAAAGAATATAAGGCCCACTTTATTTTATTTATAAGTAATGTCTACGAAATTATAATCTATATGTGCTCTTATAGCAAATGAAGACAAAATTGTGAAGTTTTACAGCACACTAGACAGAGAGGCTTAAGATCAAGATGGTTACTATCACTGAAATTTTTTAGGGCACAGTAGAATTTGAAGTAAATTACTGCAATTCTTGTACAAAAATTAATTTAAGTCTACCAAAGCTTATTTAAGCCTTTTTTGTAATTGCTCATCAATAATGTTTATTTTTTAACGTCTTAAGTCATTTGTATTTTAAGTATTTCACTCAAATTCTTAATACAGAAGTATTTTATTCTACTCAATTAAATGAATAGATAAAAAAGATATGACAAAACCTAACTTCAATTGTTCTATTCATAAAAGGTACAATATAAATGAATTTCAGGGACTTCATATTTGACGCATTTTACAAGAATATTGCTAAGAAAACTACTTACGGGAATGTTGCTCAGTCCAACCAATATTCCTAGTTCTTCAACCTTTTGTTGAAGACAAAATACCTTATTTATCCCCATATTAAACATAAGATCGATGGAGGAGGGAATACTTGGATTGGTTTGACAACTGGTTGGAGATTAGTCTTCCCATATATAACCCAAATTTCTCATGTTTGAGAAACAAGTTGTCTTTGGAAGCTAAAGTGGCGAATGGAATTTAAGAAGGAGAATGGAGGGGTAACTTTAGAGGCTTTTTATGTCTACTGGAGTACCCGCCAATCCTGGGGGGATGATAGATTGCCTAATTCTGTTTGTTGGACCCTAATCTGTAAGGAAAGTATACTGGTGAGTCTTGTCATAGAATATTAAGAAATGATCAGTAGTCCCCTAGTACAATCTAATATGGAAGAACTCTGTGAATCCCAAAGCTTCCATAATTACCTGTTTAGCTATAAAAAATAAGCTTAGGAACAAATATTGATGGTTCAACTCATCTGATACCATTTGTGTTCTTTGCCACAATGCTGATGAAAATAGAAACCACATGTTCTTTGCTTGTGATTTTTCTAAAGCTACCTGGAGTCGGATCCTTCATTTGTTGGAAGTAGTAAACCAAATTTATGAATGGGAGTCTACATTGAGATGGGGCATCATCCACTCTGAACTTGGGAAGGAGAATTCTATCCTAATTAAGGATGCTTTTATTACTACCATACATATGATACGGAGATAGAGGAACTGCAGGTTGTACAAGCAAGTGGAGGAGGATAAATACAAAATAGCTTACAAGATCATTATTTGGCTTAAATATGCATTATTAGTCAGCAAAGCTGAAAATCTGATAACCCCTCTATCAAGACTAGATGGAACTTATGAATCGTGGTATGCTTGAGCATCCTTTGTAATTTTCTGTTACATGTCGATGTTTTGTTTAGTTACCTCCATTACTACCTAGTTAGTCAATGATATTATTATTGATTATCCATGTACTTTTGTATCAAGTATTGTAACACCCCCTATACAGAACCTACAACCACTCACATACATGCAACCAAATTCTTGCACAAACAGTCATGACATACATTTCTATTCATTTATAAGGACTATAGTCACACATTTGTCTATTTAATGTTGTACATATACTTATTACAAAATTTCATATCACTTTAATTATTTAAGAGTAGTATTATACCTTTGCATTTACATGATAATCCAAAAGAAATATTACATATAACCTAAATTTTTAGTTACAAAATGTTACATATACAATCATCGTTAACCAAAAAGATATAACCTAAAAGTACATTTACTACAAATGATTGGTCTTGATCCCTGCAGATGATCCTTGTACCTCACTCTTATTACTTAGACCTACATGGATTAACACTCATGCTAAACTTGAAAGCTTAGTGGGGAAACACTTAGTTTGGATGACTACTCATAGCAATCATTCGCCAAGCACACATATTCATAAATATCACATAATGTATATTTAGTGATGACATAATTAATCAAGGTACATAATGTAAAAATGCTTTAATGTATTATTCATATACCGTAAATTCACATTTATACGCCAAAATTTGATATTCAATGCTCATTAATACAAATTATCAATACAACTGCTCATCATTACAAATCATCAATACAATTAATACCAATTATTCATGTTGTCATACTTTATTCTTATTTATAACTATTTAATTTACTTTCTATATTAGGTATGCATATTCTCGTGGGTGTGGATAATGGAAACTGTAGATAACTGAAGATATCAAACTATAGATAACCGAAAGTATCGAATTATAGATACCTAAAGACATCAAACTATAGAGAAATTATAGTCTCGAAATGAAGAAAACTGTAGTAGTTACATTGTAACCTATAGATATGCCTATCTGTCCACTACCAAGACAATAAAGCAGGCACTGTAACATTTTCCTTTAACCATTTGCCAGTTTCATAGTTCATCTCTTAAAATCTGTATTTGCGTTCATACATACAAGTCATAACTTACCATCTTTAGAAAGGTATCAAAATTACACTTGTATAATCATAATATCTATAAATCATCTTTATACAAGTAAATTTCCTTTAGCATACATTATGATCAATCTTAAGTTTCAACATTTAATCACCCACTTCACATTTGGTAAGTAATATTTCATTTATTTCTAAGTGTTTACAAAGTTTAAAAAACATCCAACAAGATTCGAATATGATTCAATAAAAATCAAAAAATAAAATCAAACTTAAAACCATCGTGTCCCCTGCCCAAAATTCATTCCTACACTTGTTACGTAATTTTCAAAAAGAAAAAGTTCAAATTAGGTTTTGAGGTATTCTAGGCATTTGTTCCCCTATGTCTCTATTTTCCATAGCATCAAAAATTAGGCTATTAGACTTTTAAATCATAAAACATACACCAAAAATCACAATCTGCTCCAACATCGGGGCAGTAGCAGGACACCATTTTCAATCTCAAGTTCCAATGTCATTCAGCCATAATTAGGTAAGGGCCTCTCCTATAAATTTTTAGTGCTATGTCTTAAGTTTCATCTCCAATTGAATTCACAAAATTTATGGGTTTGTAGACCGAGTTATGGCTAAAACAATAGGACTAGTTCAAATGAACCTAAGGTAGAATTCACTACACATTACTCTCTTCTCATATTCAACCAATTCCATACAAAGTAACACCAAGACACCATTCCAACAAACATTTCATATCCAAATGAATCTTTGTATCCATTCAAACATACACACACAAAAATTAAACTAAGTGTAATCTCAAACCTTGAAATCGACCAACTAGCTCTTCTAGTAATTTTCCTTCTCTTCTCCTTTAGCTTTGCTTGATTCACTAACTATAAACACCACAAATTCATATCTCAGTCCCAATTCTAACCTCATAATTCCAGCTCTTTATGAGAAAAGCAAGAAAAGATAAAGATGAAAAGAAAAACCATTAACTTTTACCTTAATTTCCACCTAGGATTAGCTTGATTCCTTACATGCGAAATGGAGTGATGAAGAACATGAAATGGAGAGAAAACGAGAAGAGGAAAATTTGGAATTCAAAACCCTAAATGCACTTCCCACTCTCCTCTCTTATATGTCCATTTCATGATCATGCTTTAATCTTATTGGTCCATTACACACCTACTTACCACAGTGAGAAGTGCTAGCAGTCTATTAATACATTTTTCATATAAAAGCAACATATTGGTGACGGTCGAAGGATATGAAAAGTTTGGTGTTTTTGACTGGGAAAAGAAGGAGACTTCAAGAGAGGATGAGACGAAAGGGCAAAGCTCCATAATGTTGGAGATCCATGGAGAGCTAGCTTTCTGATGCCGGTTGGGAGGTGACATCGACGCTGACAACCCAATTAAGCATTTCTTCTATTATTTTTGTTGTTCTTTCTCTCTTTAGGAATTGATTATGTTATCCTATGTGAATGGATTTAGGTTTTGTGTATGAATGATCATATTCTCGTTATTGTTCGATTGTTTGTGTATGAACCCATAGCTAGAATTTCAATATAATCCGTAATTGTTATATTTTAGATTCATTTATAGTGACTAATGGTTCATAATCATTACGGATAACTTAACCTAGGTTAAATGACCCGAGCATATGTGGTTGCTGCTTAGATAGTCTATTTTCCTAATTCATAATTCAACTGTCTAATTAAATCTAAAGATCGTATTTTAGGTTATTCGGTAGCTAGGTTTAATTAACAAGTGTCTCTTAATTAAACACGACCTAAGAGAAAGCTGGGATTAACAGAGCTTGTTGTTAATCTACGACCAATAGTTACTAGGAGAGGTTTGAGAACAATAAATTAATGAAGTATGTTCGACTGGGTGTAAGCCAAGATTAAACCAAAGAATCGGACTCCCACCGAATTCATCACTTTCATCATTTTAAAATGTTTTCTTTAATTTGTTTTTGTTATTTTTGTTTTGTTTTATTTTCTTTTCTTTTTTTCAAAACCAAACCAAAACCCCCCATAACCTAAACACCAGTTACTTTCATTTTAAAAGCTAACTGAATACTTTCTATAGGATCGATCTAGACTCACCACTGCTATAATAGTAGGTTTAGTTTATTTTACGTAGCGTTACGACGCAGTAGGTCAATAGTAACAATCTAAGTTATTTTTATAATGAACCTTACATGTTTACATACCTTTTAATCTCCTTGTCAAAGTTAAGTTCCCCCAGGCACCTTCGAACATAGCATGACTTAGTTGCACCTTTCATCTTAAGTATCACATCCGAATATTGCCTCTTGTATAAGATTTTCATTAATGTGCATCATTGTATGCCAATGTTCGTCTATGCTAGAGCTTTTATTAAAAATTCCAATTTTGCTTCACTTACTTTTAGGTCTTTGATTTATTCCATCAAAGTTAGTTCCAAGTAACTACCAAAGCTCACCAAAACTTACATGATTTTACAATTTGGATTTAAGGGTCTAACAAATCAACCCTACTAGAAAAACATGACGTCCTTATTAAAATAATCTGTGGGCACTCCTTCAAAAGTGATTTCCTTGAAGACTCTATAGTCAAACTTTGTATTGACATATCAATTATGTACTATTTCTCTTCTATGTCAATTTACTTTTTCTTTTGCTTAGACACCCCTTTGTAAGGCACATTGCATGTAATATAACATAGTTATTAATGTAGAATTCTTTCGTTGAGTGCTTATCTCCTTTTCCTTGATTCTTTGCAACCAAGGAGTTGATTTGCTCCTCACCAACCTTTTACTTTGGGCATTTATGAACAAAAGCTAGTCCTTCACAAATGAAACAGGTAATATCCTATTTTGATTATTTCTTTTAACTTTCAGTGATAAGTTGCACTTGCCTTTCTGTAAGACATTTTGAGTCCTACCATTCTTCTTAAACTTATTGTTAATTCTAATGGGAGGTGACATTTGAAGATCCACTAAGGCATCTATAGCCATTATTAAGCTTGGGAGGTCCTTTATAATATACCTATGAGGCTCTAGGTACACAACCTTGTAAGTCGCTTATAAAGTTAAAACACTTGTCCTTTTTCGATATGTTTTGCACGTCATATCAAAGATGTGAATTTTCTCACTCACTCCTGCACTAAACCGTGTTGCTTTAATAACTTCAAAGCTTCCCTCACAAGCCATTAAGTGTTGTTATGAAGGAATGGGCCCATTAGCTCCTTTTTTATTTTATCTTAAGCGTTAATGAGAGGTTTACCCACATTGATGTTACTAGAGCTTTAAATCCTTCAACTTTGCATCATCTATCATATACATTATTGTGAATGATACCGTTTTTGAATCGAAAACCTTTTCTGTTGCTAAATAGCCTATAAGAAATTCTCAAGCTTCTTGGCACTATACTTGCCTTTGAAAACTTAAGGATCATACGCTTTTACCAAGATGTTCTTCAATTGGACTCCTAATTCATGCCTATATATAGCTTGTTTAAGCACTAATAAGTTGGAGCTCATCTTTTCACAAGCTTTCAACTATTCCTCAGGTGCTCTCTTTATCTTTTGAAGCTTAATCACCAAAGCTTCCAAACATTCTAAGAAAGAAACTACACCCTCCTCCATTAAGGCTAAAGGACCAATGATTGCCTCTATTCGAGCAATTATTTCTAAAAGATTGCTTCTAACATTCATGGTTCACTAATAAGGCTCCGCTAGAAGCTATCCTCCCTAAAAGCTTTAGTACCATTCTTCATTAATGATCTATGATACCAGTTTGCATGAGGACTTTTTTTAGTATATTGAAATTGGATTAGATTGTTAAAATCCTCATGTGACAGTCAAGCTTAGGTCTGCTAAAGATTAACTTGATCTTTCCCTATGATCGTCGACCAACAAGTTTGTTTACTTTTGGACGTCTCATGTCACTTGTGTTTAAGTATTTCATTATAACTCTCAATACACAAGTTTTTTGCATTAAATGGAAAAATAAGGGAGAAATGATAAAGTCATCCTTTTATTGATCTATTCACAAAATGATACAATATAAAGGAACTCAAGTGATTTCCTATTTGAAGCAGTTTACAAAAATATCGCTAAAAGAACTCCCTATTCGAAGCTTCCTACAAGAACTTTCTCACAAAATTCTCATCTTTGTTTATACACGATTGAATATATAACACTTTACAAATGAACTACAAAGGATGGCCTTATATATTCTTACAAATACGTAAGGATAAAATAAGCTAAAAGTACATTCTGTCTCCATTAACCCACTAAGTTAGTGGGTAGTTGCACTTCTTCTACTAACTCTATTAATTTAGTGGGCAGTTATCCATTTTAGGCCACTAACTCCACTTCTACACATGAGATAAGTGCTTAAAAGATGTTAATATGTTGCCACTTCATCTGACCCACTTTCCCATTACTTGAATAAGTGCTCAATCTTTCTTGGGCCACTACTTGCATGTTCTTACTCCGTGTTGCCACATTATCACATTTTAAAGACAAATGCCTCGATGAGTCCTCCATTTAGCCATCTTAATCCATCTTTGTGCATGGTCCATCAAAGCACATCTATGGTGCAATCGTATTGCCCTATAAACTAAGTTAGCAATAATGTGAGTTATCATCTAATAAGCCTTATACATTTACACACCTTTTGACTTTCTCATTAAAGTTAAGTGCTTTCGCACACCTCAGACTTAGCATGACTTAGTTACAAATTTCATATTTGGTCTGGCATTTGAGTCTTACCTCTCGTCAAAGATTTCTACTAATGTGCACATTGCATGTCAATACTCACCTGCTCTCAAGTTTTTTATTGATAATGCCTATTTTTCCTCGTCTTCTCATAAGTCTTTACCTTGTCCCATCAACCCAAGTTCTAAGCATCAGCCAGGGTTTGCCAACATTTTCATAATTTCACAACTTAAACTTAAGGGTCTAATAGTTACATTCTAGATAAATTAAATATGTAAAAACAAAAACTTTTTATTTGTTCTTGGTAGTTTTAAGAATCCTTGTTGTGGTTAGTTTACCTTTTTTACCTTATATTCTGATTTTAATCTAACCAAGAAAAAGCTAGAGGAAGTTGAGAAGGCCTAGTCAAAGATTTTACTTTCATAACTTACTTTCATTTTATCTTCTTAAAAATAAAAGTCAAGTCTTTATATGAAATATTATAAAATATTAATTTCAAAGTCTTGCTTATAAAATGTAAATTTCTAATTTATTTTATTTTTATCTAAAAAACTACATTAATTAAGGAGTGAGTCTAGCTTGTACATCGTCAAGTCACGAGCATAGGGATAATGTCTCAATAAGTCCAATTTATTATAGTTAAGTTTAGGGTTTTGAAATACTATTTTAGTAATATATGAATTATAAATAATGATAGGAGTTAAATTATACTTGTTTTGAAACATAAAATGCAAATTACATCTTTAGTTAAGAAGAAATTGATTAATCTTAATTAAAAACCAATGTTTTAAAAATATGATCTCATATCAAACTATTAACAAAAGAAATTTAAGTTTAATCATCATCAATTATTTTTTTTAGAAGATCATCAATTAAATTGATATACTAAATATCTAAAAAAAAGATAGGCAAAAATATAATTTTAAAATAAAATAATTTATTAAAATAAAAATAAAACACTAATGTCTATTAATGTACATTTTTTTAAAAAGAAGAAATGATTTCATTCATTGACTCAAAAGGGCCACCAATAGATAATTACAATGCATAGTTGTTAAAGATACAAAAGCTACAAGATTACAATGACTTTATAGGGTAAGTAATGAGACTACTACGAGACTACAATATGGTCAGTCCAAGTTCATAGAGAGAGTTGTTAGATTAAAGAATTTATAGTGGCTCATAACATCACTCAAAACTTGAGCAACTCTCTTAAAAGAAGAGAATTGCAAGAGAGTTGCTCAAGTCATGAGCCACTATAATTTCTTTGATCTAACAGCTCACTCTATATGCAAGAACATATTTGTTATAATAAGCATTCCTGAAAAACCTTAAGTTCCCTTCTTTCCATATTAAGTAAACAGAGCAGCTGAGACTAAGGCTTAGGCATATTTGATCTTTCCCTATTCTTTTGTATTGATTATCAACCCAAACTAGGAAATCCCAGTTACTGAAAAGACAATCTAGATTTAATAAATGAAGCATTCTGGCCCAAATAGAGGAGGAATATTAACATTGGAAGAATAAATGAAAATTTGTTTCTGTAACAAAATTAAAAAGGAAACAAACCTAATCAATGAAGATCTTGAGCCTATCTTTTTCAAATTGCCTTTAGTAGCTAGCCATATGGTGAAGGAAGTTTTGGGCCTTAATGATCCTTTCCAGACAATGTTGTACCAAGGAGCAAAAGGAAGATGGGGTATAGTAGCTTCTAAACAAGAGGAACTAGAGAATTTCCCATTACTTGTGGACTTTTAGATTGCTTTATCCTTCAATAGATGGTAAGGTAAGTAGGAGGGACAACATGGAACTAATTTATCCATACCTCTGTCAATGGCAAGCTAAGATCTCTAATCAATAATTTCGAAAGCTCTTGCATGATTTGGGTTTCTTGTAACTAGAGAAGCGATTTCACTTCTTAAAATTAGAGGATTTAGAGGAGACCAGTTAACAAACTAAAACCAAGTGTCATCTCCATTTTTAACTTGAAATAATAAGTGTAATAATTCTAATTGAATTGAATTAAGAATTTTAATAATAAGAATAACAATAAGAATAATAATAGTCGATTTCGATCGCAGCTACCCCTTTTTTGGGGGATCCAGTTCCACGCCAACTATGGACCCTGATCTCTTTTAATTTGTTTTGGGGTTATTATTATTATTATTATTATTATTATTATTATTATTATTATTATTATTATTATTATTATTGATCCAAAACTTCCTTTTGACTTTCTCCATTTGGCTATTCCACCCCAACCTTCCATACATCCATCTGTTTCAATGATATTATTATTATTATTATTATTATTATTATTATTATTATTATTATTGTTGTTGTTGTTGTTGTTGTTGTTGTTGTTGTTGTTGTTGCAAACAGATATGAAATTGAAACAAACTTTTATTGAATTTTTCGAAAATTTTTACAGAGGATTCAAAGCTAGAGAGAAGTTTCGGAGCGTTGTTTGGTGCTTCGAATGCCTTTGTTGTTGTTGTTGTTGTTGTTGTTGTTTGGGAAAGCCTAAGTTACAAGATTGTTTGGAATAGGTCAAAGCTAGAGTGATGGCTTGGTAGAATAGAATCCTATCCTATGCAGCAAGACTTACTCTAATCATATTTGTACCTAATAGTCTACATCTTTATTCGACTGCTTATGTTGCTTTTCCAAGAAGGACCATTAAAGAGATAGATAGAGCAATGAAATCCTTCTTATGGTCAGGAATTGTGGGTACCTCCATCAATGCTAGAGTTAAATGGAGTGAGGTGACTTTACTAAAAAAAAAAGAAGGCTTAGGGATCACACAAATTTCTACAATGCAGAATGTCTTGATGTGTAAAATATTATGGCAATTATACCATAATGCACTGTGGACTAAATGGATTCATAAATATTATTCAAAGCACTACAATTTCTGGCAGACTGATTATTCTAGGGAAGGTTCTTAAATGCTTAAACAGTTGATGAAACTACGAGATATCATCTACCTTTGTATCAAGCATATAATTGGTAATAAAGGTAAGGCTTGGTTTTGGTTTGACAATTAGTTGGTTACCAGTCCCCTCATTCATTCTCCAAACTTCCTAAATATTAGAAATAGGATACCTTTAGCTTTAAAGGTTTCTTCCTTAATTGTAAATGGTGAATGGCAAGCAAACATTAGAGGATTTCATTCTCTTATGGACCACTTCC
>JANZXP010000009.1:4563316-4584033 GCA_027576715.1 Erythroxylum flavicans
CCTCTCCCTCTTTGCCTCAAAACTACCTACTGAGGCCATTCTGTTACAACCCAGCCCTTGTGCCAACTCAGCCACTAACTCACTCACTAACTTATTGCTCTCTGCCCCCTCTTTCTTCCTACTCAAGTATACTCTCCATATCCTAGGCTTATTTACGTCTTTGTTATTCTCCCCTCTTCCCGAATTACCCTTGACCACATTGGTCCTAACAAAAACTCTTAGTTGATGGGAGAAAAGGATTTTCAAAAGATGTTGCCTCGTCCAACCAACTTTTTAGATGTTACAATTGAGTATCAACTGAAACAATATTTATGAATGCAAACAATCACTGAACACATTCGACGAAATCAGTTGACTTCTGACTGAATTTAGTTTGCTGACATTGCCACCACAGAGGAAACAAGATAATAGAATTCATTTGAAAGAGGGTTTAGAAGCCAACATTTGGCCTTATAGATATTATTGGGTTGCAAAAGGAAAACACTAAAAGCATGGCGAAAGAGCTATTACAATAAGGTTTCATCCAGCCTAGCATTACTCCATACTCATCTGCAATCGTGTTGGTGAAAAAGAAAGAGAATTCTTGGAGAATGTGTCAGTAAAGACAATTCTTGGAGAATGTGTGTCACTATAAGGAGCTTAACAAGCAAACTGTGAAGGACAAGTTCCCAATTCCTTTGATTGAAGGACTCCTGGATGAATTACATAGCTCAATTAGGTATTCCAAACTTGATCTCAAGTCAGGCTATCATTAAATTTGGATGCATCCAGAGGATCTTCACAAGACTGCATTTAGAGCACATGATAATCACTATGAAATTCTAGTCATGCGACTTGGCTTAACTAATGCCCCTCCACATTCCAAGGATTGATGAATGACATTTTTATGAGTCTCAATAAGCCTATCTTGATTTAGCCCTAACTTTCAATTGTTTGGAAAATTTAAGGTCTACTTAGCAAACACTGACGAAGAATCAAAGGCATTTTTCTAGCAAGGCAAGTGGAATATTTGGGTATACCATATGGTCCATATCTAGAAAAGGAGTAGCCACTGACTCCAAGGAAGTTTGAGACAATGAAGAAAGGCCTAAACCCACCAGTACCAAAGAACAGAGAGGATTTTTGGAAATAACTGAATATCATAAAAGATTTATTAGGCACTTTGATATTATAATTAAGAATTTAACTGAATTGGTGAAGATGTTTTACAGTGGAATTCTGAGACAACCTGAAGGAAGTCTTAATTACTGCTCCTATACTTGCCCTTCCTAATTTCTAAAAGACTTCTGCAATTGACTCAAATACAAGTGGTATAAGCATAAGGGTTGTTCTTCAGTCAACACTTTATTGCTCATTTGAGCTCAGCACTAGCAACAAGGAACTTATGAAAAAGATATTCTAGAAGTCATTAAAGCCATGAACGATTGGTAACATCATTTGACTGGGAGGCATTTCATAGTGATAACAAATCACAAAAGTCTCAAATTCTTGCTTGAGGAAAGGGACACAACTTCATTTCAACAATCATGGCTTCCTAAACTCCTAAGCTATGATGTTGGGGTAATATATAAGAGTGTTAAAGAAAATATTGCTGCTGACTCTCTAGCTAGGCTCTCTAATGCTAAATTGTTTGAGCTAACACTCTCTAAAGCTCAAACTGATCTGTTACAAGTATCAAACAAAGTTGGGAAGGAGACTCAACTATACAGGACATCCAAAAGAAGGAACCGGATCTCTATTCAGCAATTCAACCTGTCAGCTTCAAATTCTGATCTCAGCTTCATCAAAAATTGATCTCGCCTACTAACTTCATGAATCTTCTAAAGACCAGCTAAGGCCCCTTTAGGTACCTTAGAATATATAACCCCAGAATATTCACTCCATAGATTAATAAATCCAGAATAATATTGTTCAATAGAAAGATTATCTTGACTAAAATTATTAATCTCAAGTTCAAGTTGAAATCTTCTTGCAGCATTATCTTGATTGTATATAAGCTTTAAATAATCCCACATCTCTTTGGCTGTCCCAAAGGAGCATAAATTGTTCACCATATGGCATTCAATAAATGCTAAAGTCCAAGAGATAATTAGAGCATCCTTAGCCTCCCATTAGCTAAATTCCTTATCATCTTTAGGAGCAGCAGAACACCCGTCAATGTGACCTCAAAGCTCCTTCCCTTTCAGAAACATTTTGAATTAGAATTCCCATGTTGCATACTTCCTTCCTGTAAATTTGAAAGCCAAAGTCTGCAGATATTTTTCCAAAAATATTCTCGGTAGCCATTCTCAAAAACATTCAAGTCCGGAAATCTCACTGCAAGACCTAACCACAAGTTGACCCAAAAATAAATCTCAAAGCATAGTAGTTGATTAAAAATTAATCAACCCACAATGAAAATGAAAACAGACCAGAAAACTTCAAAGGACAGAAGTGAAACTCTTATACCATAACAATTTTTGAGTAAATGGCTGAATTGCCTGCTCTTGAGAATCATTTTGCAATGAATAAGAATTGTTGTACAATCTATTTTTGATAATAATATATTCACACTAATCATTGGTAACCTATTATAGGTAAGACTATATAGATATATACAGGTAATACACTAATTATGGTAGAATGAATCTCATAATCTTAGGCATATTTTTTTCCATAATCTTTGCAATTATCATCCGCCACAATCTATGCAGCTAAGGTCAATAATTTCTCCCATTGATATCACCTATCTCTATCAACATCACACATTTTAAAATTCTCTACATTTATCCTCTTCCATTCTATATTTCCAACTTTGCAGGTGATTCAACAGTGTTAAGAGTGGATCAAGTTCTCCTTGACAAAGAGACGGCTCTTCAAGTGGCCAAATTCCATCTTAAGAGAGCATAACACAAGACAAACCAACGGGCAAACAAAGAGAAAACACAGAGAACTTTTGCTATTGGAGATTATGATATGAGAAGCTTCAATCCTAAAAATATAATTCAACGGGAAGAAGGGTGAATCACAAGCTATCACCTCTACACTATAGACCCTATCAAATTCTGGATAGAGATGGAAGACAGCTTACAAGTCGCAACCCGAAATGTTGACTCATCATACTTTCACATTCTCAGCTCAAGAAACATATTTCAAATGATACTTCAATTTCTTCTGTTCAACTAGCTCAAATTGGATTTTCTGATTAATTAACTAATGGCCATATGGGAAGGAGAATGTTGAAAGGTCACAATCAAGCAGCCACTCAACTTCTAATTCAATGATCGGACTCACAACCTAAGAATGCAACATGGGTGTTTTGTATGACCTGCAACGATGATTCCCCAATATAAAACTTATGGACAACATTTCTGAGAAGGGAGGCATTGCTACTGATAAAGAACTGGAGGCTAGAAAGGAGACGAGCAGTTTAAATAGTTAACATTTTTATGCTTGTAATTGTTAGGGGTTAAACGCAGCATATAACATGTATGCAACTTCTGGTTCAGTGCTTTAAAAAGAATGGATCTAGACCAATAGGAGAGTGTTTCGTTCCACATAGTTTTTCAGCAGGCAAGCACAGAATGAATGAATTTGTTTATGATTTTCTCTAAATGTTCTCATCCCCTTCTCTTATCTGATTTTCTAAAGGAACTGTTTCTTCGTTCTATCAATTTTATTCTCACGACAGATACAAGCATCAAATTTCTAGCTTAGAGCAGCAACTTACCAATAAAGCATCATAGACACGCCAAGCTTCAAATCTTTTCATCTCATTTTTTTGTATTTCAAGAAGCATCTCTGGTTCAAGAAGTTGCAGATATGGTGCAAGATTTGGCAATATAAGATGGCGAACCTGATTATCAAGTACTAGCATTAATTAGTAAAGGATCAAAGAAATGTACAATCATTACAAGTACAAAAAAACAATGATCATAATTATAAAGATTGAGAGAAATAAACACAATATGCAATAACTATTAATTATTCTGGAAATGAAGCTTGGATTTTGATAAATATATTCACAACAAAACTACTTTTCAGAACTGTTGTCAACTTCCTTGAAGCAAGAATTCTTTTCATAGAAATGCACCAAAAGATGCCTATAATGGTTCCTCAACATATATTCACATAATATATAATCAGAATTAATGAGTAAGTGTGTAATAAAGCAGTACAGCTTTTTTGCAGAATTACTATTCAAATGGTTATCAACAATAGCCTAGAGTATAATCACCTTTGTTGGACTCAATCCATGGAAGAATCAACCAATGGAGCAATAGGTTCCTTAGTTATGGCAGCAGACTACAGCTTATTCAAACAATACTAAGCAACCTTACTAATTATTGGATTAACCATTTATCTATCCCTAAAAATATCCTCAAGGAAATAGATAAGAGACTTAGAGATTTCTGGGGGAATGGCTCAAACCAAGGTAGAAGCAAAGCTAAGATTAGTTGGAGCAACCACAGGAGGGTCTGGGTATCCATTCTACACGAATGATTCACAAGGTGAGCAGAGGAAGGAACTTGTGGTGGTTGTGCTATAAAAGGGAGGATCTATAGGCGAAATGGATACACAATGTCTTCATAAAGAACAAGAGTATTTGGATCTTAAAACCAAGGCAGGAAATGACAAGAACTCTGAAGGAAATCCTAGAGACAAGGCAATGGATGCAACAACAGGTATTCCATAGGATTGGGAATGGCGAAAACACATCTTTTTGGTATGATAATTGGCATTGTAAAAGTCCCCTCTATCAGGTAGAAGAGGTATAACCCTTGAAATTGGTGGTGAATTCAGAAACTAAAGTGAGTGTATTAATTAAAAACAATCAATGTTTATGGCCATTCCATTATAATAGAAGTGCCAGCCTCATAATGGAAGAGATGCCTAGATGCCAAAAGGGAGAACACAGTGAAATTTAGTGGCTAGCAGATAAATCAAGGAAGTCCAACAAAAAATCATGCAAAACACTTTTCTAGATTATGTACAACACAAGGCAGGAGTGGACAGAGTTAGTTTGGGACAGTGACATCCCTCCAACTGATTCATTTATCTTATGTATAGGAATCAATGGAGGGTTGCTTACAAGGGACAGGATCAAGTTCTCCATTAACACATTGCATTGTGAGCTATGTAATACGGAATTGGAAAATCTGGAACATCTTATAATTAGATGCAGATATACCAAGCAAGTCTAGGGCCAGATGCAGATTATTCTGGACATGGACAAACCAGTGGACTCTTGGAGTGAAATTATTGCTTGGTTGGGGAAACTTAGAACGCATAATGCAGCTAATCCCAAAGCAATTAAGTTGGGTAGCCTTGGTGTACTACATCTGGAAGGAGCACAACTAGAGAATTTTTAGACAACAAAGTCAAAGCTTTGAAATGGCTTTTCAGGACATTTTCCTCCTTTGCAGATTGGCCATGTTAGCAAAAGGTATAGCACCAAATCTGTCAAGTAGTATGAAGAGAAGATGGGGATTGGAGTAATATTAGTTATGTGGTCTCATAAGTATCCCTTAGATTTCAAGATGTAAATGATTACTAGGAACTGCAGCTCTTTGTAATCTAGATCTTTTGGTTTATCCTCAACCTTTTGTACTCTAGAATGTATATACATTAAACCAATGGAATCCTCAATTTTTGAAATAAAAAAAACAATAGCCAAGAGTAAGCCCAAACAATGTCCTAGATTATGTAGCATTAGGGTAACCTCAAATTTGCTATTTGATAGCAAAATGAAAGAGAGAATACCCTCTACGTCTCCTCAATTTAACAGTAGTGATATCCTTTTCCCTTAAAACTACAATGTTCAAGGCTAACCTAATATGAGTAGTGACAGATTCAAACATCAAGTTTATAACACTCTAGGATTGTTTGAAATTAGATGAAAATAAAGACAATAATTTAATCCTCTTTTTTTTTGTATTTTTAGTATTTCTATCAACTTTTTTTAATTTTGAATTGGTATAGTAATTCAAATAGCAGAATACTCTTAAGAGTTGCCCCATAGAAATAATAATGTCAGTTGAAACTAAATAGGTAACACGAGTAGAATACTAAAACACCTCAAATGTGAAATGGCCATCGACTACAGTACTAAATAGCAAATATGTCAATAAAATCAACTTATGGTCCCTACAATAATGTTTTTGACAACTGAAAGAACATAGGTTACATAAATTCTAAACTTCCTCCAAGAAAACCTCAAAATATTACCCAAGTTAATTATCTATCATTGGATGAAAAATTCCATTTTCATCATCTACTAAGAGTAACAGTAATCATGTCATCATCACAATGTAAGATAAGAGATGCCAAAGAAATATCTGGCCTCTCCCGAGTTCATTTTTAATACAAAAGATTTTCATTTATCAAACACCAAAAAGATGTCAGGTAAAATTGTAGAGAACAATTCATACATTTATAAATGAATAATTGTTAGAACCCTTGACAAAAGAACATACCACATTTGGTCCCAAAGCTGTTAACCCTTGAATTGCACCATAGTGTTGAGTTAATGATCGTTTTGGATCCAAAAATGCATTGACCAAAGTTTTTGTCAAACGTGTTTGAAGACTGATATAGATGTGCCCAAATCTACACCAAATGTAAATTGCTAGATCCAATCATATAATGAGAATTTAACAATTTTACAAACATATTAGAGTCCAATTGGCAAATGAAATATAACTTCAGTGTTGGCAAAAAAGAAATATCGAAGAAAAAGCTATTTTATTCTCTTGCATATACATAGGTTACAAGCTCCATATTTCTAAATAAAAACATAATCATGCATTAATAGCTCACTAAAGACATATTTTCGCAAGAAGACCAAGTCAAAGGTAGATTAGGCAGATACTGGGCAGCTGTTGGAGGAAAAATAAGGTAGTTCCAAATTTTTAGTAGTGGGTTATGGATAAGTATTGTTACTTATTATCTACAAGTAAGTCTCTTGAAGTCGATCTATAAATACGTCTCCATTATTGTCATTAGGGCGATCATTTTTCTATTTTCAATGTATTCTTGGAGTTTAGGCAACTTGAATTGTCTTTTCATACTGTTGTGGTAGTTTATGAGATCCTCCTGCACTTCCTATATCAGTATATTTGAATTCAATAAAAACTCCCATTCATTATCTCCTTCTAGTCCTACCACACCCCTATGATAACTCATAAATAATGGTCACCAAATGACTCCTATAATCACTCCTAGATTTTGGTCAAAACTTCTCAAGTTGCTGCCACACATACCAAAACTTGCAAACTAAAGTATGAAATAACTTGTCGATAAGTCCCTTGGTGAATAAATTAGTAAGTTATTTTTCAAAATTCACACATGGAACATTTAGAAGACCATTGGTTATCTTCTTTTTCAAGAAATATCAATCAATCTCTACATGTTTTGTTCAATAATTTGAACTGGACTACGATCTGTACCAATGGCAGCCTTATTATCATTAAAAAAAAGTATAAATGATATCCTTCTAACAATTGCAATTCTTCCTCAACCTTTTGTAGACGTAATAATTCACAAACACCTCATGCCATAACTCTTTATTATGCTTTTACAATAGATTTTGCTACCATATTCTGTTTTTTACTTCTCCAAGTGACCACTTTTCCATCTACAAATGTGCAATAACAAGATTTTGATCTCTTATCACCCATATATTATTCATATATATAGATTACATGCACAAGGAGATAATTACATAAATATCCCCATAACAACTCTAATAATATTATGAACACTCTACCACAAACTAGAGCATAGATGTCAATTCCCAACTTGGTACAAAAGCATTAAACTCTTGGTCCTCGGAATGACTTATTAAAAATATCTGCTAGCTGATTTGCAAAAACTATAAAACTCTCTAATCAACTCTCTAAATACAATCTTCTCTCTGATGAAAGACAATCCACCTCTATATATTTTATCCTCCGTAATAAACAATATTAGAGGCTATATGCAACACTAAGGCAGTTTTCACATATCCCAATCTTATAGGTCTCAATGGAGCAAGCTTAGGAGAATCAGTATCAATCTTCTCTATTGGATGGTGCAACCACAATAGCTCACAAGTCATACCTAACATAGCTCTATACTCAATTTCTACATTAGAATCATCTACCACATTTTGCTTCTTACTCTTCCATGAAATTAAATATCATCCTACGAATATACTAACCAAAAGCAGAACGCCTATCAAACTATGAGCCTATATTGTTTCATATGCATATCCCTACATATCAATCTATCCAAGATAACAGTGTAGGAGTCCTAGTCCAGGGGCCTATTTAATATACCAGACAATGCAAAGTGTGGCCTCCTAAAGGTCATCATGGAGAAATTCCTTTTCTATATCAAGTTAATGAAATGGCCAAACAAACTAAGCAATAATAGATATAACAAAATAAACTAAGGCAATCTTGGCAACAACTAAGAATGTGTTCTCACAATCTGACCAAAAATCTATGTATAGCCTTTGGCAAGGAGTGTTATAGACATATTTTGGGGCAAGAATTATGAAAAAAGATAGAATAAATCAAGTAGAACCAAGGAAGATCAAGCTCAAAAAGGAAAGAACGATGATATGGCTAAACAGAATTACATGGATAACAAGAATCATGATTTCAATCAAGATTCCATAAATTAAGGGAGCAAGGAAGATAATATCAGTTGTTTATAATGTAAAATTATTCTACAAAATGTTATAGAATCCTATTATGATTATGTCTTTTATTTTCTATTCAAGTTCTCAAATAAAGGGATTAAAATCTCTACTATTATATACTACCTAAAATAACAAGATAGCTTTGTTATTTAAACAATTGAACTCAATGCAAGAGGACAAGCAAGAAAGTTTATCAACTTGGGATAGATAACTCTCTTCCTTTGAGCTCGAAGGTAGGTAGCCCCCTTTATTGAGCTCCACACTTCCCGCCACTCTAGTTCTCCATAAGTTTCTATAGAAAACCCAAGCAAAATCATCCCTTGACCAGATCCCAATCTAAGAATTCCAACAGCTAGGCATCAGGGCCTGGAGTCGTGGGAGATTCAAGCAATTAGATAAACCAAATAATGGAGATGATGAAACATATGTTGGATGAACATAGGGTTGAGCATCAAGCAACACTTGCTACCACGACCAATAGAATTGACATGTCACAAACTCTAGAAGCCTGGTAAGCCAAAGACACGATGAAACTAGCGATAGTAAGGTATCAATGCATGCATAACTAGAATTTGCATCAGGAGGACATTCAAAAACTAGCTTTGTTCCCCGATATGCAAAATTGGATTTCCCACCGTATGATGGAAAAGAAGACTCACTAGGGTGGCTAAACATATGTGATCCGTTCTTTCGCAACCAACGAACAATTGAGGATAAGCTTGGACTGGCTTCATTCCATATTATTGGAGATGCCCTACTTTGACTTTTCAATTTATCCTAATAGACACAATATTTATCATGGAGCATATATCATCTTTGTTTTGGACGACCAAATTGAAGCAATCCCCTCGGAGAACTCATCATCCTTCGGCAACTAGGTCAGTGGAAGAATACAGTGTGTGCTGATCAACAAATGGATATTTTCACAAAGAGGCTATTTGAATCCGTTTGCCTCAATGTGGAAATCCATCGCCACATAGATTTGGTGTCAATTATAAGCCTTGCTAGGGTGTTTGAGAGAAAAACTACAACTTAATAAAGGGGAACACCACAGTTATAACTAGATAGCATCAAGACCAGATTAGGATATCGTAGGTAGTGAAAGAGAAACAAGGAAAAATAATAATATGGAGTTAGGAGGGTAGATGCACCAGCCAACCTTCATTAAACGTCTCAATTGAGCTAAAATGGTAGAAAGAAGGGCCAAGGGACTGTATCAAATTGCGATGGGGCATACACTAGTAGCCATAAGTGCAACTAGGATTTTTGGTTAAAACTAGCATATGTAGAACAAGATGAAAATGAGGATAGAACTGTTGCTACCTTAGAGCCCGAGGTCTCTCTCCATAAAATTATAGGGGTCCAAGTCGTCCAAACTACGGAAATTAAGGCATACATGCAAGGGTGACAACGTTTTGGTTATGGTAGATTCTAAAAGCACTCACAATTTTGTAAGTGAAGGAGTAGCACATCAACTTGATCTACCTTACCAAAAACAGTCAAGCCTTCACATCTTCGTATCCAATCGTGAAAAAATTCCCAAGTCCTATGACTCGTTATGTGTTAATTTGTATATGATACATTACATAGTTTTGATGTAGTGTTAGGTTTGAATTGGTTGAGCACATTAGATATAATTGTGCAGTTTTCCCTACTCAACAATGTCCTTTTTGCTCAACAAGAAGATGACATGGAGAGGGGAAAGTATGACCCAACGCCTAAAGTGTTTTCAATTTAGAATTCAAAAAGTTCTCATGTGGCACTAGAGAGATTACTGGTGTAAGTACCAAGATTTATTTCGAGAACTAGAAGGATCACACCACCTTGCACAAGAGACCATTGCATTCCCTTGTTGTGAAGAACGAATCATGTGGTGGTAAGTCCCTACCATTATCCACTCTTGAAAAAAAGGAAATAAAGAAGCAATGTGAAGACATGTTTAATAAGGGAATTATTTTTCCCAATCAATCTCCCTTTTCCTCATTAGTTTCACTCGTAAAGAATCACATTTTATCGTGGCATTTTTGAATAAACTACATGGAGCTTAACGCAAAAATGGTGAAGAACAAGTTTCCAATTCCTATAATGAACGTGTTACTAGATGAATTGTATGGCTCCAAGTATTTCACCAAACTCGACCTTCGATATGTGTACCATCAAATACGTATGAATCCCCTGAACTTGGGAAGAATAGTTTTTGCACCCATCGTATCCACTTTGAGTTTATAGTGATGCCCTTTGACCTAAGTAATGTCCCTTCCACATTCCAAGCTCTTATTAATGAGGTATTCTGAGCATACTTCTGTCAAATCCTAAAATCCAACCAACCTCTTCACTTGACTACGCCTCTGGACCCTCTCCATCACCTCTCCATTCTTCTCTATTGCCTCTACATCAACCTCGCACAAACACCAAATCTAGAACTTCCAAATACAACTAAAAAACAACTACAAATTAATCCAATGATAAAAAATGATTGCCATATGGCTCAAATTGGTTCCCATTTCCACTCAGATTAAGGACTGTCGTTCCCTACTTCTTTGCTCAAATATTGGTTCTTTTATATTAGATGTTGAAAATATGAGAGTTTGAGGATGTTTGTGACATGAACCTAGTTTGCGTGCCTAAAACAATAATTTGATAACAAATTGTAAGCAATGGTTGGATCCATTAGTTCTTAACAATAAGGTTGTGCATTTTTGTACGACATGGTCTTGATCAAATCGTGCTCAAAATAAAACTCAACAAGATCAAATGTAGTTAAACAAGACAAAAGTATAAGGTAAAAGTTGATGCAATATAAGTTGCGGGGAAGGATGTTTGTAAGATTTGAAGTGTTATTCAAAATGTTATCCCCATACCTTCTCTACCACATGTTGTATTGGCTTCACCCCTTTTAGCTGAAGCTTAAATAGTGTTAGAAGGTTTTCTTTTGGCTAAGAGAGCAAGCATGCATCAACACCTTGAACTTAATTCAGTTGTAGTCGTTTGAACAATACGCATGTTTATCATATGGCTCTTACTGTAACACCCAATGTACTTTTGGTCATTATGTCGGACATTCTTTAAATGATCACAACTACATTATAAATGGTGGTTATCAAATATTTGATTGAACCTATTATTCCAAAAAAAAAAGGAAAAGAAATAGTTGGAACAATTTAATATTTGACTAGTCTCAATTTTCAATTGCATGTTCAATCCTTATTAGCATAGTTTCACCTGGTTATTCACTAAAAAGAAATGGACTCAATGGAAATATCAAGCATTGGCTATAAAAGGAAAAAGTGAGGAGCAAGGATGACAAGAAGTAACGAAACTAACAAAAGTAATAAAAGAGTTGTTTCCAAAGACAGAGAAAGAAAAGAGAATTTTAAACCAGAGAAATTGTTTGAGATCAACCAAGGACTTGAATTCTTGAAATTACCTCAACCTCTAAGCATGCTCTAGAACAACCCTCCAAACATGCACAATTTTCTAGATGAAAACAAACTCTAAAATGGGAAGGCTCAAGTTAGATACAAGGCACAATAAAATTTGTCTTAACAAAACATTGAGCATTAAAGAAAAGGGATGAGAAAATTCATTCAAATTAATAAATAGTGATATCTCCCATCCATTCTGTTCATCATGCTTCAATTGAGACCTAATCTCAAATTGGACCCAAAGTTTGAATGTTATTAACTTATAGCTTGTGAACACATGTTGAGAGTCGCTAAACAAGGAAATAAGTTCATTTCATTCAAAGAAGAATGGAAAACAAGAAGTCATACCGTTTGCATATTGAAGCAACAAGTTTTGCAGTAAAGTCTCTGAGTTCCCAATGGTTGTCTGCAAACCTATTTCCTAATCTTTTTGCAACAAGGCATGTAACAATTGATGGCATCAATTGGTGTAGCTGCAATATTGTTCAATACATTTTCAATTTCAAATACTGATTGATTGCCAATAACATAAAGACATAACTAAGTAATTGAAAATCATCTATCATATGCCAAAAATGCAAAATGAATGCATAATAAAATGATGTTTGCGTAAATTTTGAAAGACATGAGAAGGTAACATGAACAATAATCAATACAAGGCATGGTCTAAATGGAATAAAAGTAACTATGCTCATTGAGTCCTATTAAAACCAAGAAATATAGGTCATCTACACCAAAATAAATGGAGTTTTTTCACCCAAAGTGATGGAGATCAGCTTGCCCCAGCACCTATTTCCAATTATTCTTATGATCATTTGCAAGGAATAGGAGGTCTAATGGGCAAAGACCAAATGCATGAAAATAGCTTTGCAAGGATTAACAATGGAGATGCAAGAAAAGAAGGTTGTTCAAGATGAATCAAATGCATTGTTAAGATTAATCACTTTTCTACATGTTGAAGATGGAATATGCTTAATACATGAAAAATAAGGCTTGGAGAATTTCTAACAACCTAGTTCGCTTGTTTTGAGTTAAATGGAGCCCAATCCACATAATTAAGATGTATTTACGGAGGACTTTAGTTCGTTTTATGCTATTAGCATGCTTTGCTGTAATTGGGCTATAACTTAATTATAGAGTCCAAGCCGTGTTAGTATTGTTTTGTAGTTATTTTCTAGTTACAACGTTAATTTCCAATCTAATTATAATTCTTTAAATTTCTAATCTGATTAGGATTCCTTATAACATTAAAGATATGAATTGAAATAGGATTCCTAAAGTCTTAGTTAAATTAGCATTAATAGTAAGTATTTGAATCCTTGTTACACTTGAGAAGGAAAGTTACCGTAGGACTCCTATTTTTTTTCTTTTAGGATTCTAGTTCTTAGGGATTTTATACCTTTAAAAGGTTGTCTTATTTAAGTAATTCGTACATCATCAATATAAAAATCAGATTGAGAGTTTTCTTCATAACTTGTGGTTATCAAAATTCTCATAACTTTGGTTCTAATCAGTGGATATGTTTAGGGTCAAGTTTCCTTGCTTGATTTGAAGATGATCGTCGTGTTCTAAATCCTTGTTGTTCAGGTTTTAGGTGCCTTTCAGCCTGAGGTTTGCATAACAAAGGAGGTTACATGTTGGTAACTATCAAGTCCTAAGGGTCGAAGAGTTTCAGTTTAGTCACAAGAATTATATTATCAAAATGATTGAATTTTGATATTCTAATTTTTACTAAGCACACCTACGCTACATGTAGAAACCAAATTATAAATAAATCATCAATGTCAAGAATGATGTAATAGTAGAGTCAATTTCTCACATGATAGCTGCGGTAGTTACAAATGAAAATTGATTTTGCAAATAGCAAGTGTATTCAATCCATGTTTAACATTTCAAATGGTTAGCAACAAACAACTATTTTCTCTTGAGTTTTAGTCTATGATAACATATAAGAAATATCCCAAAATATATTTGGCATGATATTTCAGTGGTGATTAGAAATAAATTGTTTCCTACTAAAAAACAAAGAATAAAAGATCTAGGAGCTATTACCAACTTAGATAGCGTAATTGAAATCCATTTCTCTTCTCAATAATTATTTAACAGCCATTCTCAATGCTACATCAACCTAAGGAACACAAGTAACTAGCCTACCCATAGATCAAGGTAACTGAAGTCAAGTTGTAGATTATTGATATTCATTTTAGGGATCTTTCATGGTTGCTCTTGCAAAAATTAAGATATAGATGAAGAAATACAAATCAACTTACGTAAGGTTCAATATGCATGTTAGGATTCTGAAGAATACTTCGAACGATTCGCATCATAGCAAAGAGAAGTTGGAAGTCATTCAAACCACGAGAAACCTGTTTGCTAAATAAGTTAAACCTTCAAATAAACACGAGAAAAAGTCACAACATGCATGTGTGTCGAAACCAAGATATTTATACCTCATCAGCGATAAAGCATGTGAAATAAGGTACTAGTGGATGGATTCCAGAGTCAGTGGCCAAACTCAGTAATGCTTGTTTGAAGAGGATGGAACTAGAATTACTCATAGCAAGCTCAGTGATTTTATCAAAGTATAGCTGCAAAGAGGAGAACATAGATTTATAACTTAATAGGCTTGTGGTAATAAATGACAATGCAACTAAAACGTCATATACCTGTAACTCTCTGGACAAGACATGTTTAACAGGCAATTTAACATCCACAGGAAATCCTTCCTTTAGTTCATAACTTTTGCCATCAGCAAGAGGTGCAATAACTAAAAATAGGACCACCAATCCAAATGTTAACTCCAAACATATGACCAATTATCACCCCCAAAAAAACAGAAAAATACTCGCTTCAGCAACTATTACCAAAAGTATTCATAAACAAAATCAACACAACCTGAATTTCCTAAAACTGCCCATTAATCCCTTCAAAGTAACCAATATCACGTAGCATCACCAGACTTCAAATCTCAACGCACTATAAATGCAATAAGTACATAGTTTTCTCTCCAGAAACATACAATACATACTATAGCTAACTAACCTTTGCATAGTTTTCTCTCCAGAAACATACAATACATACTATAGCTAACTAACCTTGCAAAGGGGCATTTTCTGGTATCGCGGGTTGTAAACCTTCTACTGCTAACCAATGGCAAACAACTGTAGTGTCAAGTGGTGCTTTTGGTAAAGGAGCTTCAATCACCTACATGTTAAAAAATTTAAGCGTCAAGGTAATTCCTCTAAAAGTCCAAGAACAGACAAAATGGGGAAATGACTTACGTCTTTGAAATCAACATCTTTGTCATCAAGGTAGAACAAATCCCTATAATCAATAGCTCTTTTGAAGCGAAGAGGACTACTAGAGGCAAAACCATATACTGGCTGACACAAATAGAGTTAATAAATACAATAACATTGAAAGTAAACAAATTACCATAAACCCTTCTTCACTATTAATCAGAAAGTGACGTACCTCAACATTTCTCAAGCTGAGAGCAGCATCAACATCATCAGTCGTCATCGTAGTCCTTCTGGAATGCCGCATACACTTGATTGAATCCTGTTTTATCAACAGCCACAGTTCCGTTTACTAGTGAAGAAGAGGAAGACAGAGAGAGAGAGAGAGACAGAGAGAGGTACCTGAATGATCTCGCGAATGCGATACTCGACATCAGGAGCGAGAGTAAGACAAACGTCAGGAGACAAATTATGAATACCAATACTTTGGGCAATCACCTCTATCCTTTCTTTCTCTATGATGCTCATTCTCTTCTTCTTTCCTACTCTACTGTTGTATGTTAACCAGCACTACAACTCCCTCCTCCCTGATATCTTTTTAAATTGCTTTATTTGGTTTACTGGATTTTGATTCCCATTTATCATATTTCGATTTTAATTTTTTATTAATCTGCAGTTTTTATTCTTAAAACAAGTCTAGATTTGTTCCTGAACTTCACAAACTTGGGAATTTTATAAATTTTTAAATAATTATATCTATAATTTTTTAAAATTCTCTTTTTGCCCGGTAACAAGGTTGCTTCAAAATCATATTTTTAGACTGATTGTTGGCAAAGTACTAGATTTTGTACCATAATGACCAGAAATCGATACGAAATAATAGTATTTCATACCAACTGGTAGCATCGGCTGGACTAGAGATTTCCTTTGATACCATCGATACTAGGCAGTATTATAAAGTTAAAAAAATCTAGGGACTGCAATGAAAAAAATTAACCTAAGTATAAATTGAAGTGCAAATGCAAGCAATTGCAGAAGCACTCACTCATATGCCACACGTAGACAATAAGTAGTTGGAAGCTCATTTGCTCCCGCCGTAGCCCTCGTTTGCAGTTGCTTCTATTCGCCCCTTATCTCTCTATTATTTAAGGGTAAGATTACGTAGTATTAGACTTTCTCAAATCTCACGTATTAGTGAACTTTTTACTTAATAGTAGTAGTTTTTGTTGTTGTAGCATAATTGCTTCATGAAAAATGAGGCATTTAATGAATTTATATATTAAACGTAAATAATATGATAAAATAAATAATTTGAAACAAAATTCATTTGTAAAGGTAGTGAACAAAAAAAGATTATATTATTAATAAAAAATGTAACATTCATCTAATTAGCATAATTGTTTAACAAAAAATGAGGCATTTAATGAATTTATATATTAAACGTACATAAAATGATAAAATAAATAAGTTAAAACCAAATTTATTTTTAAAGGAATTGAAAAAAAGATTATATTACATATGATAAATATATTATTCATTTAATTATCGCAATTGCTTAATGAAGATGAGGTATTTATTGAATTTATATATTAAACGTGCATAAAATGATAAAATGAATAAGTTTGAACTAAATTTATTTTTAAAGGAATTAAACAAAAAAGATTATATTATATATGAGAGATGGGACATCCATTTAATTAACACAATTACTTAATGAAGAATGAGGTATTTAAGGAATTTATATATTAATGCATAAAATGATAAAATGAATAAGTTGAAACTAAATTTATTTTTAAAGGAAGTAAACAAAAAAACTATATTATATATGAGAAATTCAAAATTCATTTAATTAGCACAATTGCTTAATGAAAAATGAGATATTTATTGAATTTATATATTAAATGTGCATAAAATGATAAAATGAGTAAGTAAAAAATTGAAACTAAATTCATATTTTAAGGAAGTGAACAACAAAATATATTATATATGAGAAATGCAACAATCATTTAATTAGCACAATTGCTTAATGAAGAATAAGATATTTAATGAATTTATATATTAAACATACATAAAATGATAAAATGAATAATTTGAACCTTAATTCATTTTGAAAGGAAGTGAACAAAAAAGATTATATTATATATGAAATTGCCATTCAATTTTGTTTTAGTCCATAAGTAATCCTGAAGCTCTTCCAGAAAGAAACTCTTCATCATTTAACCAACTTCGAGCACACATAAGGGCTTTCACGAATACGAAGATGAAGTGAAGCATAATGAGGACTAATAACTCAATCGCTAGTATTAAAAATAGACTCTAAAGCAATAGTAGATGATGGAATTACTAATAAGTCTCGTGCAATTACGTCTATGATCGGAACATTATTTCCATGGTTCTTTCACATTGTAATACATGAATGGTTACTAATGGTCATGCATTATTAGGGATAACATAACATAGGTTAAATGACCCGAGTTTATATGGTTGTTACCTATATTAACATTTTTTCCCATTTTGTAACGTAATTATCACACTAAATCTAGAGAACTTATTCTAGGTTGTCTAATAGCTAGATCTAATTAAAGAACTTATTTTAATTAGATAATATAAATTAGGGAAGCAAGCTCGGAGGCTACACAAAGAAGGAATGCCAAAACGGGGCAAGGGTATCACTATATCATGATCGTGACTGGGTTAAACATGCTAATGTCACGGTCGTGACATATGGCTGGGCATTGGGAGAACACATGATTTTTGGGCCCTTCACTCCATTTTACCCCTTCTTCTTCCACCCTAAATCCTTGTATTCATCTTTATTCCCATTTACTCACACTTCAATTCTCTCTCTAAGATTTAGCCACCACCAATTCTCTTTCACTTCTCTCTACACTCCTTTTAGCTCTTCATTGTTATTTTGCATCTTTCACCTAAATCTGCCTCTCTCCTACCCATATTTTGCATTTTAAACACAAATCTTGCATTCTTTGAGCGGTTTTCACAAGATTTAGTGTTATTTTAGTTCATTCAAGTTTTTTGGTAGCGTTAGTGTATTTTTGTTGTGTTTTTGCTCAATTTTGCAAATTTACAATTCATAACGGGGCCAAGAATCAAGCAAAGTGCCAAAAGCTCTCAATCGAAAGGGAGGGTGCAAATAGCGTGGTGCGGTGCGTAGAATAAGGCGGCGGACTTCGGAGCAACTTTTTTGATATATTCAGAAGATGAAGGTATTTGATTTCAAACCAGATTTCAAACCATTCGCTCTATAAGTGTATATGCGCCTAGGTATTTCAATTTTGATATCTTGGATAATCTTGGGTTAAAAGAAAAGGTTGAGAATTTGAGTAGTGAAATTCAATGGGCAAGTTCATTAATTTTATTTATGTTGTGTATGATGAATTGACCCGTGAATTTTATATTTCTCTTCAATTTGAATTGCGTAACCCAATTGAATTTTCCTTTCATTTACAAGGTCAACCATACCAATTGAATTATGATGGTATGTGTGAAATTGGTGGATTCTCGGATTCGAACTTAGTTGATACATATGATAATTTTTGTGCCGAGAGGTATTGGAACCATTTAGTTGGATTTAATGACTTTTATGTTAGGAATGCCCATAATAATGTTATTCATAGTCCTGAACATTTGTTACTTCACAAATTTGTGTGTCACACTATTTTTGATAAATCCGAAAGTAAAAAGTGTTTTATGAAATAATTGTTCATTTTGTGGTGCATGGATAATGATGTTAAAGTTTGCACAGCCACACATATCATTAATACTATAACTGCTACTCTTGAAAAGAGAAACAATTATCTTAGGATAGGTTATCATGTTACTGCAATTGCTGATTATTATGGTATGAATGTTCATGGACTAACCGTTATTATGCCTGAGTTTCTTAATCACCACCATCTAAGGAGAGTTGAGATCTTGAAGGTCTAACATATGGAACTAAGAGATGTCAGCTCTAAGAAACATGGGAAACACAAGATAAGGTAGGCTAGTTCAAGCTCTGCACCACCTCAGTAACATGTTAAAGACTCAACTAGTTACGAGACTGAGGATGAGAAAGAATCAGGATGGGAGAAGGTTCTTAATGTGGTTTAAGACAATAACAATCTATTGAAGGTGATAGCACAAGAGCAACGATGACAGCGATGTAATATAAGGAGGATATAAAAATACTTTGCTGCTAAAGGTGTTTAGATCCCGTCTACAACACTATTCCCACCTCAATCACCTTAACAGGTTTCATACTCTAACCTTTTTCATTTTCTTTTTTTTGTCCTTTTTAGTTTATGTTGAGGAAGTTTTAATTTTATAAAAACCTCAATATTCTATAAGTGCATAGGTCATAACGTAGTATATGAGGTGTCGATCCTACAAGGAATTATTGAACTAATCGGATCATAATTTGTCTAAGGCCTAAAAGTGTAATTAAAATGAAAATAAAAACTAAACAGAAAAGTAAACAATTGAGTATGGAGTGATTGAAATGAGAATTATAAATTAATGCAAGAAATCAAATTTGAGCACCACCAATTGACAATTAAAATTCAAACAAGGAAGATTAACAAATTATAAGAAAGGGGATTTATCCTATCATCAATGCTAACATAGTCACTTTTGTGTTAATGCGGTGTCAGCCCCAGACTTTTGAAGGGTGGATTTGTCTATCTCGAGTTATAATCACTAAGCCCTATATCATAAAGCCTAATTAAGTTAAATTACCGAACATGTAATTTATCAATTAACAAAACATCCCACAACCTAATTAGTTTTTAAGCATTTTAATAAACAACCGAGTCCTCACATGAGATCTTTCTCTGTATAATTACCGATTCGATTATTTGTGTGGTCTATTAGGTTGTTTAACTCTCATTAACCAACTAATCATTTTGCATTCGGTTCACACTCTTGATTTATTACCAAAGAATGCAATTACAACAAATAATCACAACACCTAACATCATTAACAACAAAAGCGACTAGATTAACATTGACTCACGTATAAATCCCTACAAGAAGTTAGAACATCCTTGAACCAAGATTCATCATTATCAATTCCATCTCATACATCAAATGAATGAGATAAAAGATGAAAAGAAGAAAAGATAACTTGGAGGATTGGAGGTTGAAGTGTTTAAAGAGACATAATATCAAAATAGACTTGTTTATGAAACTTTTTATCTAGATGGGAATCAAGAAAATTCGAAGTTAGAAATATTGATAAATAAAGATCTCTTCTGGTTTGAAAAACCTCTTGTAACTATTCTTTTCAACTCTAAATGTTGGAATCGTTCATTTCGATATATAAAAAACAATCAATTTGAAAATGTTGTAAGAAAGGAGATGTCACAATATTTTTTTTATACATGTCGAAGT
>JANZXP010000009.1:4584133-4595865 GCA_027576715.1 Erythroxylum flavicans
CTCCTAAAACCATCTTCCTTCTAGTACATGATTCCATATGTCTCTTTAAATGAGACATTCCACCTTTCGAACCAGTTAAATACAAATTATAACAATAACTGCACTATGCTTTTTCAATTCCGTCGATCGATATAGTCTTCTTAAAGTGATTCCAAACTTCACTTTTATGTTGACTAACTTGAGTTCTATTTGAAATTCTATCGTCACTTGGTGTTGGAATAAAAATTTCCACTTCTACCTCCGGTAGTGGCTTAGAACTCTCAACTGAAGGAATATGTTCATCCATCTAACAAAAAACATATAAATACTTGAGGTTATAAATCAAATATTGCAATTCAGTTTTGTTTTTGATTTGTAATGTTTTAGTCCTTTTTTTAGGTTGGGTTTATTGAAATTTAAAGATATTCATCTTGTAAATCATTACTCAGGCATGGACAAAAAGAGGTAAATTACTGAGATGTAACATCTTAAGGGAAAGGAAAATAAATGGCATTAAAAAACAATCTATTGAAAAAACTCAGATCCTTCAAATACAAAACATCAATAAATGAAATTAGGTACTTTAAAGAAATAAAAAATCATGATGATGACTAATAATGTATTAGTACAAGAGAGAAGGCACTAATTTATAGTATCTCGAAAAGTAAAGGGGGATTGTTTTCTTATTTTTATCCCAAGTTTGGCATTTATATATGAAGATTAACATGGCATTAATGGAGGTTCTGTGCTTTAGGATCCTACTTAAAATTATATTCAGGTAGGGGAATTGTTCTCATGCATATGATAGTTTAGCCACAAAGAAGCCTCTTTGGTGAAAATGAATGGCCACTGAACTGCTCTGTAACATGTTTCTGGAGTTGAAACCTTCTGTTAACTATATCGAAAGACCTAGAAATTTATCTGAAATGTCATTATCTTCCAATTGCCCAAGTCATAACAATCTAAAGTATAGCCTAACATTTTAGAAAGATGAAATTTCCTGCCTAAGTTCCACATTCCAAACCTATGCATGATTTTCTAGAAAACAAAGGTTTACAGACTTTTGAATGACAAATTTTCTTCTAGTAAAACTACTTGTTTAAGGACTTTGTGTTTCAGGAACATAGAAATCCATTATAATTTTATTACACTCACCAGAGTGCTTTAGAAATAAAGGATTACTTTTGTTATTTTAGAGCTATGTGTCATTATTGAATCCTCAAGAGGGCTCCAGCTGCTCTCATTTTCCCCATAGGGATTGGTCACACTCTCTCAATTCGTTCCTCCTTTCCTTTTTAAGATACTATAATTACCGCACCTGGCTGACCATAAATTGGTTTTTCACATATATCATCAGTCAGCACTTGGGAGCTTGGAATCAGGAAATGTGGTTACCATTTTCACTTATAATCATTCACCTATACTAACTGTTTATGACATGCTTTTTTTTAATTTATCTCAAAGCATTTGATTAAATTGATAATCACGTAACTATACAAAGATTGTTTAGATGTGTTGAGACCATAATCATAATGTCTTAGAGTATATACATGTAATGGAGTGAACGTTACTCTTAACTATTGTTGTTATTATTATTTAAAATTCATCTCATTAAACAAGTTGCTTAAGCCATAGTAAAATGTTCCTGAGTTAATCATAAGATCATAAATAATTAGCTGGTACTATATGAAAATTTCATTTCCAATTTCACAACATTATAATAATATGGTCAAATTTAAGTTAACATTAACAACATTTTTGTCTAATATAAGTGATGAGTTCTAAAGGAGTATATAATTAAGACATCATTTTTCATAACTTAGTTTTCCTCGGATATAATTGTTAATTGCATAAGATTCTCATCGACTCATTCCTTCACCCTAAGAGAGGATAACTAGATTAATGGAAAAGCGTTTGACTTTGCCTAGTTATTATGAATTTTTAGATATTAGCTTCATTTATTTCTCATGACTGTACCTTTACCACTGGCTTGCATCTAGGAGTTTTTGAGCACTGTTCTTTAGGAAGGGGGTGTCTGAAATTGGTGACTTGAATAAGATATTAGGAAGGAGTGACTTCTATGAAGAATGCTTAATATATATGGTGATAAAGAGCTAACCAACTGCTTGTTTAAATAGGATAGCATGTATACAGTGAAGAAACTAGGTTGAATGAAATGGTATTGGGTAGGATACTACTAACTGTCTATTTATGTGGATCCCTTTTTTGATTGGTGTGTTCTCTTTTTGTGTGGGTCGGAGACTACTAACTGTCTATTTCTGTGGATCCCTTCTTTGATTGATGTGTTCTCTTGTTATATGGGTTAGCCATTATGCAGAGCATGATATTCCTAATAGAATTTTAGTTATTTTTTCTAACATAATAGTTTTCATGATTATGCAGTCGAGGCAGAAAGCTCTTTCAGATTGTCATCAAATGCAAAATGTAAATGTAAGTTGTTTTGTCCATTTTACTAAGTTTGTATCATTCCATTTGTTGAATACTTGAATGAGAAAGTTTGCCCAATGTCCATGAATTATCAGCCATGTTAATTGATTAATAAAGTCATACTAGTTTGTGAAAACTTATCTTTTTATATCCAGAATCCCATATGCATTTAGAGTACACTCAATTATAGTAGTAATAATAAGTGTAAACCATCAGAATAAATGAGAATAATAACTATTAACAGAGCATTAGCTCCTTATTCTATAAACAATTTTGGAACTAAAATCCACAGTGAATATTAGAACATATCCATCCATTATGAACAATAATTAGAAATTCATCTACAGATATTCTATAAACATCTCTTATTCTATTGGCATTTCATCAAACACATCACAAGAATTATCCCATATTCCCGATATTAACATATGAAGTTCTCAAATTAGCCACATCACATCTCAAGACAACCAAAATAACGAAAATGACGAAAAGAGAATGAGAGCTTACCTGCGAGTCTATGACGTTGCCAGTTGCCACCACAGTTGACAAATGATTTATCAAGAAGAAGATCGAAGAAGAAGAATAAAGAAGTGAGGGATTTCTCGAAGATGATGGGACTTTTCGGGGACAAAGTGAGATGGAGGCAGGCAAGAGGTTGACGGATGGGACAAACGTGAGCGTACGATGGTGCGAGGGAGGGAGGGAGACAGAGTAGGTAGTGGGGTGGGCATGGCGTGACCGCGTGAGTTTGATTTCATCAGAGGCAAAACGACGTCGTTTTTTCTTGTAAAAAAATGACATCATTTTGTCTCGTATTTTTATTAACTGTCTAGTAGGAAAACGACGTCGTTTTACTCTTAAAGTAAAACGACATCATTTTATCGTAGGAACAAATAATCTAAACATGAATAAAACAATGTCATTTTGCAACAAACAAAACAATGTCATTTTGTTTGTGGCCTCCGGGTGGGCCACGGGCCACGAGCAGGGCTAATCAGCAAGGGTCACAACCCGACCCAGCCATCCCGATCTGCGACCTGCGACCCAACCCGTTATACCATATGCCATATCCATCCAGCCCCTGGTCCGACCCATTGGCTCTTTTGACCAAGCCAAACTCGTTGACCACGGGCCAGGCTGGGCCAATTTTGACACGCCTGCTTTGGTAGGTTTAACATTAAAACCAAACAACATCATTTTTGTTTTATTAAAACGTTGAAGCTGAAGCTAACGATGATGTTTAACTTTAAATTTTACCGACAAAATAACAAAATCCATTTTTGTTGGTACACTCTGACGCTTATTTATGCCGACAAACATTCTTGCCCATTTTACCGACAGATATTTTGTCCGTCGCAAAATGCAATTTTTCTTACAATGTTACCAATAGAAATTGATTTTCCGTTGGTAATTTACTATGATTTTGTTTCCATTGGTAATTTTCCGTCATTAATTTGTAATTTTCTTGTAATGCAAAAAGAGTGCTTATCAAGATTTATTGGATAACACCGTAGAGGTAGAGAGAGTAGTTAATAGAGAAAGTTATAAACTGCCAAAAAAAGAGGTAAAGAAGATAATCTCAAAAGCTAGAAGCAGAGCTTATGAGAAATTATACCAATAATTAGAAACTAAAGATTGAGAAAATGATATATTTAAGTTAGTGAGAGCTAGGAAACAGATAGAGAGAGAGACTTAGAGCAAGTCTGTTGTATAAAAGATGAAGCAAGGCAGGTGTTCATAGCGAAAAATAACATCAAGAAAAGATGGAAGAGATACTTCTATAGCTTTTTTTAATAAAAACATAAAGTAAAAAATCTCTTTAGGTGAGCTTAACATGTTCGAGAGGTATCATAACTTTACTTGTTGTTGGTAGATTTCAAGGGAAGAAATTAAAAGAGCTTTGAGGGAGAAGAAGAGTGGAAAGGCAGTAGTGCCTAATGAGATACTTATAAAGGTGTGGAAGAGCCTAGGTGAAGAGGGTATTACTTGGCTAGCTAAGCTTTTTAATATGATCCTTAAGTTTTTCAAAATGTCGGATGAGTGGAGACTTAGTATACTAATTCCTCCATATAAGAACAAAGGGGACATCCAAAGTTGTAACAACTATAAAGACATCTAACTACTTAGTCACACCATGAAGTTATGGGAAAAGATGAATGGGAAGAGAGTGAGAAGGGATGCAACTATCTTAGAGAACCAGTTTGTCTTCATGTTAGGAAGGTCTACAATAGAAGCATTGTATCTCTTTAGAATATTAACGGAATATTACAGGGAAAGATAGCACAACCTACATATGCTTTTTATTGACTTAAAGAAGTCTTATGACAGAGTACCTAAGGAAATGATGCAGAAGTTTTTAGAAGTTAAGAGAGTTCCTATGACTTATATACGGGTTATTAGGGATACATTTGAAGGTGCAAAAACTTGAGTAAGGATGATAGGAGAATATATAGAACATTTTTCTATTGATATTAGGCTACATCAAGGCTCCTCATTGACCCCGTTTTTGTTTGCATTAGTGATGGATGAGCTCACCAAGAACATCCCAGGGGATGTGCCTTGGTGTATGTTGTTTGTTAATGAAATTGTTTCAGTGGATGAGATAAAAGAGGGTGTCAATGTTAAACTAGAATTTTGAAGGGATACGTTAGAGTCAAAGGGCCTTGGATTGAGCAAGACTAAGATTAAATATTTAGAGTGTAACTTTAGGGGTCATAAGGTGGCTTTCGATATGGAAGTAAAGATTGGTTTGTAAGTTATACCATAGAAAAAGTATTTTAAGTATCTAAGATTTATTATTCAAAACAATGGAGAGATCGATGAAGACATAGTTTACCATATCAAATCAGAGTAACTTAAATGAAAAGTGTATTAAAAGTTTTATGTGACAAGAAAATACCACTTAAGCTTGATGATAGATTCTATTGTTCACTGATTAGGCCGCCCATGCTCTATGGGGCGGATTGTTGATCCATCAGACAAGTGCATAGTCAGAAGTTACTGGTGGCAAAGATGAGGATGGTCTATTGAATGTGCAATCTTACTAAAAAAGATAATGTTAGGAATATAATGGTAAGAGGCAAATTAAAGTTGACTAAAATTAATGAAAAATTAAGAGAGACAAGGCTTAGGTGGTTTAACATGTTAAGAGGAGACACCTTGACTCTCCAGTGAAAATATGCGAGAAAATTGTACTTAAGGATTGTAAGAGGAAGAAGGAAGACCTAAGAAGAATTAGGGTTAGGTGATTAGGAATGATATAATTCTGCTGGAACTTTTGAGGACATGACTTTTAATAGAAAACCTTGACATACTAGGATACAGGTAAAATATCTCACATAGAAAGTCTTTTTCTTTCTCATTGATCTTTTAAAAATTTTCTTTTGAGTCGTATGTTTGGTATTTAGCCTAAATATTTAATATATAGTACTTCTCTTTTAGTTATTTAGCTTAAACATTTACTTATTTAACTTGAATATTTTCTTGTAATGACTTGTTTGATTTATTTATTAACTTGTCTCCTTTCTTGATTGTGTATTTGTTTAATTATTTTATCTTTTATTTTATTTTTAATTATTATTATTTATTTTATATATATATATATATTTCATGTTGGTATATCAAAAATAACATTTCTATTAATTAGAGATAAGACTGTGTACTTCTAAACTTTTCCAAACCTCATGTATCAACGAGACTTTCTCTGAGATATTAGTGTTGTTAGTAGAAAGAAAAAAAGAAGATAGGGATTGTTTTGATAATATATTTCATTAATGTCATCTGGACAACCAGTACAAGAAGTAGAGTAGAAGGAAGAAGAAAATGGGGATTGTTTTGATTTTTATTTAAGCAAATGTTATTTGGACTTCACAATAACACTGGTAAGATCCACTAAAAATAAAAAATAAAAAGTCAATAATTAAATGCTAGAATTTTAATGAGAATAAAAATTTTATCGATTTTCTTTCTTTTTTACGTTTTATGTTTCAGTGTAATTTACCTTTGGCCAAACTAATGCAGTTTTTGTTTTCTTGTACCATTGTCACATAAAACAAAAAAAAATTCACACCATATTACTGTATGATGATTAAGTTTCTAACTAAGCTGAAATTCAGTTACAATGATGCTTGCTTCCCCCCCGTCACCGGAAGGAAAAGAAGAGAGACGAAGAGCGAAGAAGTAAACCTCGTGAACTCACCTAATTCCAAAAGTTCCAACTTTGTTACGTTTCGTTGTCTCTCCCTCTCTGGCCCTCTGCAAAAAGAAGAAAATCCCTCAATCCTGAATTTTGCAGGCCCAATTCCCAGAGATGGCACCGATTCTTCTCCTTTTCTTTCTATCTTCTCTTTTTATTCCTTCCGGTACCGAAAGCCTCCAACCTACGCCGTACCTATTACAACTTCAGCAAAGGCAGCATCAGCAGCAAAAACAAGAAGCATTTACTTCTATTTTCATATCCCAAAATGGCATTGACTTTCTCAAGAATTACCTTGTCAGCAAGGCCATTTCTTCAATCGTACCACTCAAGTTGCCCATCATTGAGAGAACTGCCACAATCCCATTTTTGGGCAGTGTTCGTATGGTGCTTTCCAACATCACTATTGACAATATCGACGTTCCTTCGTCGTTTGTCAAGCTTGGAGAGACCGGTGTTGCTGTTATTTCATCTGGGACTACTTGCAATTTGACCATGAATTGGTTTTATGAGTATAGTACTTGGGTCCTGCCTGTGGATATCAGCGATGGCGGCCATGCTTCGGTTCAGGTATAAACTCGTGCCCAGGATTGCTATTCAATGGTTATTCAAGGTGGACGTGGAATTGTTATTGGCCTATGAAAATTTTAATCCATCTTGATTTTTCAGTATCAGTTTCCGGTATGTCATGTAATGGGTGGTTACTTATGCTGATTAAATGCAATTCAAGTGTAATACCTCTTACTTGTGTCTCCTCTGCTCTTATCTGCTTATATTCTGCGCCTTTAACAAAAAGAAATTGACGAGTGCTGCTTCTGGCAAGGTTGAAGGCATGGAACTTGGACTTACAGTTGGCTTGCAGAACCAGGAAGGATCTCTAAAGCTGTCACTAATGGACTGTGGTTGTTATGTTAGAGATATCTTTATTAGTTTGGAGGGAGGAACATCTTGGCTCTATCAAGGGTATGTATCCTTAACGTGGAGCTGCCATTTGATCAACAAGCACTGTGCATCACTGTTACATTTTCCTTCTGGTGCCAAGTGGCAATGTTTTTCCACTTCACCTGCCCGAAACTTCCCATACTTAAATCTTTAGTGAAATCCAATTCATTAGGCTTTATAACACCTAAAATTGATTAACCTCTGTGTTTACGACAATTGTGCTTCGCTGATTCCATCCACTGAAACTTAATTTTATTTATCTACTTGAAAATTTGAAATTAAATTTATTCATTCTGGTTTAATGTTTTTTTTGACCTGCACTGTTGTTGTTGTTGTTGTTGTTTCTTATGGTTGTTGATTATCGAGTCCTCTTTCTGAATTATAGAGTTTCTTTTTAACAATTTGCAGTCAGGGCTATCTTTGAAATTCACAATTCCTTGGTTATAATGAGATCCACAAGTTATCCACCTGGAAATTGGTACTAGCTTTTGAAGATTGGGGTCAAGATAATGATTGGTGCATATTAACTTCTATAGATTGTACTAATGTTGGCTAAAGAGATTTGGAATATGTACCTTTTGCGTCAAGGCCAAGAAAATTGAATTGTTGCAAGCTCAGTCTTCCATGGAATAAATCTTTGCAACGTGACCAAAGCATCAGTTAATGCATCTCATTCAATCAGGAAAATGCAACCCATTTGTGGTCTGTAAATGGGACCCTTACAGTAGGGGATGGACTAGACTTGATATTAATGGTATCCCTGGTAGTGATTGCTTATGGGAACAAGATGCCCCACCCGTATGTCCTGCCTTATAAGCTATTCCTGATTTACTATTATAACAAAAGCACACTGCATTTGTGGATAGATGTGCAATCTATGTAAAACTAAATGTAATGAGCAACTACGGGAATACTAATTTGAGAAATGGCCCACATTTCTTAAGAAAATTCCTGGAGTTGTAGGATAATCTTCCCTAAAACAAATTCATTTACTCTTTGATTAATTTCCTTGTCTATGAATCTATTTTCATATTGTTACTTATTGCTATGCTTCAGGATGATAGATGCATTTGAAGATCAAATAAGGTCTACAGTAGAAAATACTATCACCAAGAAACTTGGAGAAGGGATCCTAAAGCTTGACTCCTTTATGCAAGCTCTGCCTAAGGAAATTCCAGTGGATGATTATGCTTCTATAAATGTCACTTTTGTGAATGATCCATCCCTGAGTAACTATTCCATTGCTTTTGACATCAATGGCTTATTTGCTGCCAGGAAAAAGGATCCAATCTCCATTTATTACCATTTGCAACCTCCCATTTCCTGCATTGATTCATCTAAAATGCTAGGAATTTCACTGGATCAAGCTGTTTTTGAGTCTGCTTCGTCCTTGTATTATGATGTAAGTTGATGAACTTAGTTTAGCTATGATTTTTGCATTTACTAGCTGGAGTTCACATATTGAAAATCTATGATGAATCCTTGTTCAGATAATTTTTTTCTTTACTGTAAGCTTGATATTGTCTTACTTGGGAGAACTGTGGTCTACAGGATAAATGATTATATTGGGAGAATTGTGGTCTACAGGATGAATGATTATAGTTTCAACCAATATCATCTGATAAAACCAGATTATCCTGTCTTTTCTTGTGAGTGCATTTGTTGGCGTTCTGCAGCCTGAAATACTAAGCTTCATCATATTTGTGTGAAAATCCAACTTCGAACTTCAAAGACGCATGCTACTAGGATTCTTCGAAATCAAGTTTTGAAATACTAAAATGGAGAATTTCTTCAAGTTCTTGGTTTTCTTAGCATTATTTGTGTTGTTTCCCTTTTTATGTTAGGCAAACTTTATGCAATGGATCGTGGATAAAATACCGGATCAGTCTCTCTTAAACACTGCTGGATGGAGGTTTATTATTCCCCAACTGTACAAGAAATATCCAAACAATGACATGAACCTGAATGTCTCTTTATCATCTCCTCCAGTGATAAAGATCCTAGAGCACGGTATTGACGCCACTGTAGATGCAAACTTGATAATTGATGTTTTGCAAGAGGACCAAGTGATACCAGTTGCATGCATTTCATTGGTAAGTTTGTTGATAAAATTGCATATTTTTTTCAGTCCTGTGTATCCAGCAACTTCCTTTTTCTTTTTCATTTCTTTGTCAAAATTTCTGTATATGATTTAGCATCACTGAACTTATAGATGTGCTTGCTTTATTCCTTTGCTTGATCTGTCAGAACTAGTGTCTGCTTTTGGAATTTTCAGTTGATAATCTGATAAAGTGTTTGAGGTTTTTGTTTTCACTATAAATATTTGAGGCTTTTGTTGGTTCAGTATACCAAGGACTAGTTGTGGTACTTTGCAGACTGTAGCTCTAGAAACTTTTGTTTTTCGTTCTGTTTTCTTCTCTGGCAAATGCTTTATTCTGCTGACTGCATCTCAAGCTAGCCACGAGGGAATACCTATGATCGTACTGTTGCCATTAAAAAATTCTGCCTATAATGACTATGTCTGAGTGATATATTTTTTTAATAAGTTGATCCAATTCAATGAACATATAATTGTGGCAAGATAGGTGAAGTTGCTGTACTGTAGTTACGTATTATGTGGTGACTTCACTTGCTAATTGGGTGCTGGAAGTTTTTGCCTCTGGAATCAAGTGTTATTTTGTGATATAAGATGGAAACAAGTTTTGTGCTTTCCTGTGAAGAAAATGTAGCACTTGGCTCTATTTCTAGGTTCTTATGCCATTTATCTGTTTAGTTATCATTCATCATGAAGGTCACATCTTGCCTTATTTATCATTTCTGGGTTCTCCCAAATACCCTCTGCGGGTTTCATTCTCCGTTCACTTTTCTTTCTGATTAACTCGGAGTGAGAGACTAAAGGGTAACCTTAAGTCTCTTGTGGAACATTCACCCTTATATCGTTATGTTTGTAAAATAGAAACTTTCAGAAAAGGACCCTGACAGAGGATAGTTCCAAAGCAGCAAATGTTCTTGTATTTATTTGAGTTTCTGAAATTTTCTATTGATGCTTTTTATAAACTTATCTTACTGTTACCGTAGCCAATGAGTTGCAATCATTGCTTTACCTGTGACTCATTTGCAGTAGGATTATCTGCAAGATTCATGCCTTGCTTTGTGTTCCCAATCTCAGGTGATACGTGTGTCAGGTTCTGTTAAAATATCCGGAAACAAATTTGGTGGCAACGTACAATTAAATGACTTCTCATTGTCGTTGAAGTGGAGCAATATTGGCAGGCTTCGGTTATATCTGATGCAGGCACTTCCTTGGCTAAGCTCTTTTTCATTACTTCCCCAAATTAAGTACATGTTTAATGCTTACATGTATTTTCTCATCTTGCAGCCAGTCTTGTGGACAATTATCCAAACTGTTTTCTTGCCATACGTAAATGCACACCTGGGTCAGGGTTTCCCTTTGCCCATCGTTCACGGTTTCACTCTTCAAAATGCTGAAAGTGTCTTCTCTAGTTCAAAAATTACGATTTGCGGGGATGTGAAAGTTACTGCCTGAATTTAATCAATCTCTGCTCTGGATCTACCACTCTTATTGAAATAGATGCCCGCCTTTTGTACAGAGCTGTTTGACATGCCCCAGGCGTCTTATCTTCCCCATCTTTCCTGTACAATTTACATCGACCGACTATTGAATCAGTCTAGTTTTTCTATATATATTGTCAAACCCAAAATTCATCAATCCATAAAATTGCATGTAATCCGGTCCTGCTCCTTTTCTTCTTCTTCTTCTTCAGTAAATGACTACAAATTACGATCCAAATAATTAAGGTCATAGCATCACATGATAGGAAGGCACTGAATATGATGATATTACTTTTTAAGCCCTTACAAAGTACAATCTTGAAATAACATAAATAAATAGATGTATTTGAATAAATATTTTATATTATAGTGAATATGACGCATAGATAATAAAAAATTTCAAAATCAACCAAATATATAAATTTATGATGAAACCATGAATTATACACATTGAATGCTAAGATTACGTATTGAATTTTTGGTAGTAGATCCATAATCAAAAAAAGTGTTCGTGATTATTCCAGAAGAAATGAAACAAAAAATACGGTAGAGCTAGGACGGTTATTGTATGGGGTCTACCCAATGCTAGATGCAG
>JANZXP010000009.1:4595965-4628231 GCA_027576715.1 Erythroxylum flavicans
TCTCATGGGTGGTTTGACAAAGCATATTCCATTTACAAAAACGTCTTTTTTATTGGGAACCCTTTCTCTTTGTGGGATTCCACCTTTCGCCTGTTTTTGGTCCAAAGATGAAATTCTTAATGATAGTTGGTTGTATTCTCCTATTTTCGCGATAATAGCTTATTTCACAGCAGGATTAACGGCATTTTATATGTTTCGGGTTTATTTACTTACTTTTGACGGACATTTAAACGTTCATTTTCAAAATTACAGTGGCAAAAAAAAAAGTTCATTCTATTCAATATCTCCATGGGGTAAAGAAGGATCAAAAACGATTCAAAATCACTTTTGTTTATTAGCTTTAGTAACAATGAATAATTTAACAATGAATAATAATGAGTAGTTTATTCAATTTATTAACAATTTCTTAAAGGTATATGCGTGAAACATAATCTACTAGTTAATTTGAATTTCATTTATTACATTTACTTTATTTCATTCAAATACTATAACAAAAATAAGACTTTGGGAGTTGCTTTAGCAATTTAAGCTGGCTCTAGGAGTCAGTAATAGAAAAAGATTGGATTGGGAAAGACCACGGAGGTTGACAAACTAGTGCTGTTGCGGAAGCCTCTCATCGAGAAGAAAAAAGAAAATAGGACAATAGCTGACTAAACCTCTGAGCTCTTTTTCTGTAAAGATCCCTTTAAATGAGATTCTTACTATTGTATAATTTAAATATTTTAAATTATATATTAAAATATTATCTCTTTTTGCAAGTAAGCATATGCTAGCCATGGATATCATTATCTCCACTAAATTATATCTCTATAAGAAAAAAAAGGACTAAAACAAAAAAGGAAGTTAATTACTTCTATTGAGTTTGATCAGCATTACTGTTTTCATATTTTTATTATAAAATTTAAAAAATTTACTAAACTTAATTATTAGTATGAATCAAAATATTAAATTATTATTTTATATATTTGGGATATATCCATTATATAATAATTTAATTATCAAAATTAAAGAAACATAGGAGAACTTATTAGCTAAAGGTAATTATCCAACTAAAATTTATAATATATTTACTATTATATTTTTAAAGTAATTATTGATATTTCCTACTTATCTTAGATTTTATTCCATTGAAAAAAACCACCGGATCCCGTGTATAAGAGGGATTCATACTAAGTGTTGTTGTCATTATTCTATTGACAAGGAATTAAAAGCTAAGAAATATAACATACTATACTTAACAAAAATTTTAATAAACCCTACAAGAAGATTTAAAATTTAGAATATTAACAAAATTTACACGACAACGTGTAAATAAGTACTATCAAAAATTTTTTTTCTAAAGAGTTAAAAATGTCTTTACATGCACATGAGTGACTAATCAAAAACGTTTTAATATAATTATGATAGAAAGCGTGATTATTTGGGTCTAGATTTGGAGTTGTTGGGTCATGCCTTGTTTCTGATTACCTTTACTAGATGGTGCAATCTCTTCATCTTCATTTGGTATATTTAAATGGGGAATGAACTTTTATTTTCTTTAGATCAAATGGTTTTTTAAATTTGGTCGATCTATACAGTGATTGGCTAAACTGTATTTTAAACTAATTTTACATTTGCAACAACTGCTATAATTAATTATCATCGAAGGAGGAGAATGTTAGATATTTTACCATGGGTTGTACAACAATCAATTACTTTTTAATGATTTTAATAAATTATCGATTAAGCTAATCGAATTTGATCCAGATAAAGATAATAAAGTAGCCCAATAAAGGATCCGGGTTAGTGGCTAAAGTCTAGTGAGAAAATTGGATATCAATTAATGTGGATCTATGATGGGGAAGTCCAATATAGATGCTATATATAGAAGGTTAAAGTCTCCAGTAGCTGTTTAATAGCTGCATAAGTAAATCGTGAATGTACAGATACTCTGACCTTTTCAGAGGTTCACATATTAAGAAAGCTATAGAAAGACGTTAACCATATCTCGATGTGTAACTCTCGTGAAGGTGTCAGTGGAATAGCACTCATTCTGACTTCAAAAGCTCGTTTAAAGTCATAGAACTGAAATCAGGTATTTTTTTTGCATTTCTTCATTTTTTCCCTGTTATATTAGATTCGGGATGCAAAACTAAGTCTCGTGTTATGCACTACAAGGGAGAGTTTGTGTTGGAAATTTGTAATATTTCTATGTTTAGATCCTCCATGCTTCAACCTGTTTTCATTTCTTCTTTTAGGTAATAATTAAAAAGATTGATTCCAAGAAATACTACTGTGAATGATGCACTTAATGAATGTAGGAATGCAAAGCTGGATCAAGCCATGCTTAATCCTCACAACTGAATCTAAATATGAAGGATTATATTAAATCGAGAGGGATCAGTGATGCAATCATCACTAACACATCATGTAGGGGGAGTTTGTATCATAAATTTGTAATATTTTTGTATTGTAAAATTGTAATATTTCTATTGTTGGATCCTCTATGCTTCAACATGTTTTCATTTACTCTTATAGGTAATTCTACTACCCCTTATATTATGATTTTGTTGCGTAGTTATCTCTCTATTTAGCTATGATGATATGCTGGTAATCTCCAATTGATTATAATGTTTAGATCACATTCTGCATGCAGATTGTGTGCCATAATATGTTCTCCAATGACGTTGAATGTTTTGATTGCCACTATGATCTCATTAATAGCTTAATAGCTTCCTACATGATGTGTTAGTGATGATTCCACAACTGGTCCCTCTCCATTTAATATGATCCTTCATATAGATTCAACCACAAGGATTGAAAATGGCTTGATCTAACTGTGCATTCCTGTATTCATTAAGTGCATCACTCACAGTAGTATTTCTTGGAATCGTTCTTTTAATTATTATAACTTCTAAACGTCATCTAGGTGTCCCATATTTGACTAAAAGTCATACCAAAATATTGTTGATTTTCCATTCCCCTCTTGAAACATGAATTCCTTTTTATATTTGTGATTGATTTTGAAGAGGTGGTACATAGTCCAGGAAAATTCAGGTTTGGGATCTAACATCCAAAATTCCTGTTCTTTTACGTAATATGTATGAATCCATTAAACCTATAGAGATTTTTTTTCCTTTAAGATCCTCAACACTCTTTTCAACATTAGTTTTCGGTTCATCAACCTAATATGATGGATTCTAAAGCCTTTTTCCTTCTTATTCTTACATATTTTAAACTATTTTACCTTTTCATTTTTCTTGCCCTCATCACTACCCTTCTTTAGAAAACTTTTCATCATTATTTTGATATTCTTATCGATGCCTGTAGGAAGCTAGATGTGAGAACTTTAGTATATATTTAGATTATTAAATATGGATTTGATGAGACCCTGATAACTAAAGATAAGCATTTTGAACTCCAGAAAGCAATTATAAGCTTCATTTTCTCTATTAAAGGTTTCAGAATAGTGTAGGAAGGTTTGTTAGTAGCAATAGGCACTCCTAAATAGGTAATCGGAAGGTAGCCTCTATGCTTGTGATTTGTTCCAAACACCTAAGTTATATATATTATGTAATGGTTAATGGGATGAGTGTCTTTTCTGCTTATTGATGGCAAGTCTAGAACTAGAATGGAATAGGTTAAAAGCAGTTATAAGAAGCTTAAGGAGTTAGGGTCTGCCTTGGAGAATAGGATTAGGTCATCTGTGAATAAGAGATATGTAAATTTTGCTCCTTTGCTTTTGAAGTGATACTTGAATTAGTTGTCCTTGCAGTTCATTCCTTTAACTAACCTCACCATTATCTCAATAACCAGGGTGATAAGGGCCCTTCTTGTCTGAGACCCTTAACTCCTTTAATTAGCTTGGATAGTTCCCTATTGATGAGTACTTTATAGGATAAAATTAAGTAGCACTGTGTGATCTAATGAAAGAATTGAGTGGGAAAGTTTAGAGCCTGCAAAATGCTATTTAAGAAATTCCAATCCATTAAGTTATAAGCCTTTTGGAAATCTATTATCCATGCACAATTTTTTGGGGGGCTTTCCTTGAGTAATTATTGAACAAATCTTGGGCTAACAAAATATTATCCTCTGTGGGTCTCCTTTGGATATAAGCACCTTGGGATGAGTTTTTAATGTTGCTTAACACAAGTTTTATATTGGCCTCAGGTCTCAGTTATCATTTTGGGGAGACAAGGCGCCAAAATTGGGGGAACTTTTGAAATAAATATATATACATAAAACTAACATCAAGATAAAAAGAATTAATATTCTTGGTAAGAGTAAAAATAAATAAACAAATAATTAAGGGGTCGTTGGTTCTTCTTCTGTTTTTCTATTGTTGTTCTTGGTTTCTGTTTCCTGTTTTTAGTTTCTGTTTTTTCGTTAATAAAACAAAAACCTATTTGGTTGAGATTTGTAATATAAAAATTAAAGACAAAAGCTTGTTTGGTTAAGATTTGTAATAAAAAACTAAAAACAAAAACATATTTGATTCTATTGTCTTGATTCTATTTTTATAATTATACTCTTATGTTAATTATTTTAATATAACATACGATGTTTTTAACAGTAATTAATTCTTGTTATAATTAGAAATAAAATATATGCAAATTTATATAATTAAAAAATTTGTATATTAATTGTATATAATAAAATTCTATTATAATATAAATCAGCCCACCGCCACTCTCAAAGTAGACGAGATAGTGATGTGGGTTAGAAATACTTTTAGACCATTCCAACAACTCAGACCTTCAGTTTCACTTTTCCATTCATATTCTACTTCAGTTGCTGCTGCTATTCAAGCAAAGAGAATAATAAAAAATGGCCCCAGAAACGACTGGAGTTGTCAAGATATAAAGGACATTTATGATTCGCCTTTACTCGATCTCTGCTTTCATGGGGTCTTTTACAGCCTTTCCCTTTTGTTTGATTTTCTTAATGTGAATAGTGACTGTGGGTTAAGTTCTTTCTTCTTTTCTTTTCTCATTACAGGCTCAAGTCCATAGGTATGCTCAAAACTTCAGAGAAGTTCAACAATGCACTCTTCTTTCTATAAAGAGTGGTGGGTGCAGTGAGGATTGTTCATATTGTCCTCGATCTTCTCGATACAACACTGGAGTTAAAACTCAAACCAATCCAAACCCAGAAAAAATTATACATATTTAGATAGAGTGAAACATCATCTTTAGCGTCAAACCCATAAGCTCTGTACCAAAAACTAACCATAAAAACTTTTAAAACCGAACCAGTCCAAACCCAAATAGATTTTACTGAGTTAGATACAGTAGATGCAATACAACCGTGTGCGGACTACTCTGCCCCTTAAAACTTACAATGACCCAATTGATGGTTTACACAACTCTTTTTCTTTCATTGTTTTCACATCATTTCATTAATCTTCATCTGTTGTGTTAATTTTGGCTAAAGTGTATTAATAGTTAAGGTTTTTGAAACACATGGCAAGCCACGTCAGCAAACTTAACGGAAATACTAACATCGGGTTAGAATTAAAAAAATTGAAAGTTTGAGTATTTTATTACTACATTTTGAAGTTTAGGCTAGAATTGAAAATAATTAAAAGTTTAGGCATTTTATTGCTACATTTAAAAAGTTTATGCTATAATTAAAAAATTAACAAAAGGTTGGGTTTTTTTGGTAATTAACCTAAAGTAGGTAAATGCATTACATTGTATTATGAATCTTCTTTTAACATAAATATCAAAAGAAATTGTAAATACTCTTACTTTTGTGTTTTAAAAAGGTTTTAATGAAATTTAACCTTTTTCAAAATAACAAATTTATTTTTAAATTTATAGTAATATACTTCTTTATAAAATCAAAAAGATTTCTTTATAGTATAAAAATTAATTTGAATTTAATATATATTTAATTTGAATTTGGTTTTACAAATGCATTTATTTAGAAAAAAATATATTATATTATGATATTATAAATGTATTTATCTATAACTATAAAAAATAGTATCACAATTTTTATAAATATATTTATGTAAATTTGTTTAGACTTGTTTGTGTTATTTCACAATTTTTTGTAAATATTTGTTTTGTAAGAATATAAAGTAAAATCTTAGTGAAAATAACTCCTTATGTGAATGACTAACAAGTCATCTCAACACAATCCAGATTACATAATGTATGGTTTCTCCAAAACCCAATTCAAACTAGATATGTTGATGTTGAAAATTTCCTCTCTCTAACCTTTAGCTTTCTATAGCTTATGATCCTTGCTTCTCCTTCCTCCATTACTGTCAACTCTCCTTCCTCCATCCAGATTGTTACAATACCCTTCTATTTTTCTTTTTATTCCTTCCTTCAACCTTCCTCCATTCCTCCTTCTCACCATTTCACCCTCACCAGAATAGATCGGATACAAGGGCATTTCAGTCCATTTCTTCTCATACCCTTTTCTTGCCTCCCTTATTTTCCTTTTTTAGACTCTGTCTCAACATCTTTCCAAAATGTAGGCTCAACAGAACACTTCCCTCACTATAAAACATCCAAATGATAAGGAGGATTTTCCTTCCTTACCCTCACCCTCTTCCGCCTAAGGTGCAGCTGTAAAACCCATCTTTGGCCCAACTCAAGCCCTTCTACCCTCTGCAAACTTACTATCACTAGTAGCAACCTCCACCCTCCACCCCCTCCATACAGCAACCACTCCTTTAACCTCTCCAACTCCTTCGAATCCTTCAACAAAAAGGAGAACCTGGAAGCAAGTGATGGGTGCTTCTGTAGACCTTGCTCTACATTTCTACCCCCAAGACAAAAGATGGTATGACTATTGTCTTTCCAGATAGAGAAATGCTATATGAGGGGGTCAAATCTTGGGAAAACTCTCTCATTACGTTTTTCTGGGATAAAAGACCTACTTTTCCTGTTATTCAAAGATGGGCACAATCAGTTTGGAAGAACAAAGGGTTTGTAGAGGTGGTAATTGCAGAAGATAAAAACATTCTGTTTATATTTTCATCTAAAGTGTAAGCATCAAAAGTAGTCGAAGAAGGGCCGTGGCATGTTATAAAATTCCCATTATTTTTGCAACCATGGCAGCTAGGATTTCATATTGATTGTAAGGAAAAGAGACCAGTGCCAATGTGGGTAAATCTCTTTAATATCCCTCTTAAATATTGGACAACAAAAGGCTTGAGGATGATTACTAGTTTTCTCGGTAAACCTCTATGTTTGTATGACAATAGGCCACGACTTCTATGTAGAGATTTCATTCTACTTTATATAGAACAGAAGCTGAAGGTAACTTCAGTATGAGAAATTTCTCATCTGACTTTAATGACTGTATAGGTCAGTTAGGAATATTTGATCTAAAGTCATAGGGGCATTTCTATACCTGGAGTAACAAGCAGATGGGAAGATGGATTTTGAGAAAAAAACTTGATCGGACTATGGTGAACAAAGATTGGATTACACATTTTCTGAATAGTGTAACTTCCTTCCTAGACCCCTTATTCTCAGATCATACACCTATGCAAGTTGAAATTTTGACTCAAAATTATTGTTAAAGAGGGCCATTTAGGTTTAACAATCTTTTAATTAATAATAAAGGATTTGTTGAGGCTCTGAACAAAGGATTGGAAGCTACGGTTACAAGTACATACCAATATGCTTGTGTCCTGAAGCTTAAAGCTATCAAGATGGAGATGAAAACATTAATAAGTAGAAGACCTTGCTCCACTCAGAAAGCAGTTACCATAGCTAGAAAGGAGCTAGAGATGGTTCAATAGAAGCTTGACTTGGATCCTACCAATTCCAACCTATTGAATGCTAATAAGACCCTACTCATGACTTATCTTTCTAAAGTTAAGGATCACAATAGCGTAACGGAGCAAAGATCTAAAGTTAATTCGCTAAAAGAGGGTGAAATGTGCTCAAGATATTTTTTCACTTCAATATAGCCAGAAGGAATGCTAACAGAATCTGCTCTCTTAAGTTACAAAATAGGGGAATTTTAAACTTAAGAGGGCCTCCTTATGGAAGTAGAGAAATACTTCAGGAATTTTTATGGATCATCTCATAACCTTACTAATTCAATCACTCTTGATTCCTTTATTCACAACAAGATATCCCGGGAATAAGCTGCAGCTCTCATCAAATCGGTGGAAGAAAAAGAAATAAAAGAGTTGGTTTTCCAGATGCATCTGAATAAGTCCCCAGGTCTTAATGGTTTTAATGGTTTCTTCTTTTAAAAGACATGGCAAGATTTTAGGCCTATGGTAAAAAAAAGTAGTGCTAGAATTTTTCACTAATGGGGTTCTACTGAAGGAGATTAACAAAACTTACATTTGTTTGATTCCTAAAACCTCTTATTCCTCTACTTTAGATGACTATAGGCCTATTTCATATGCCAATTTTTTTCTATAAAATTATTTCCAAAATTTTAGCCAATAAGCTAAAATTGGTTTTGGATTTGTTGATCTCTAATAGCTAGAGTGGTTTCCTCCACGATAGAAGAATTGGTGATAAATTTTCCATGGTTCAAGAGTTGATGAAAGGATGTCAAAGGAAGAACAACCCACCAAATTGTATCATAAAGGTGGACTTTAAGAAAGCCTTTGATCATGTTGAATGGGACTTTATCCTACAGACTCTAAGACTCTTAGGTTTCCACGAGGAATTTGTCAATTGGGTTAAGGAATGTATAACCACTCCTACTTACTCCATTCTAGTTAATGATACTCCAACATATTCTTTCAGGAGTGCAAGGGGCTTAAGATAAGGTGACCCTATTTTTCCATATCTCTTTATTAGTTGTATGGAAATCCTCACACACCTAATCCACCAAAAAGTGGGAAACAGTAATTCTTTTAAATTTCATACTAAATGCAAGAAGGTAGGGCTGATCAACTTATCTTTTGCGGATGATCTACTGCTTTTCTCTAAGGCGCATAGTACGTCCACTGAGCTACTTATGTCAACTCTGTCTGAATTTAGGGATCTTTCAGGTTTGGAGATTAATTTTACCAAAAGTCAGTATGTATTAGCTACGAGGGCTAACATAATAGAGAGAAAAACCTCCCAAATAATTGGAATGAAGAGAAAACCAACCCCACTGACCTATTTGGGACTTCCAATTACCACAAAAAAAACCCAATTTTCATACTGCTAGCCGTTGCTTGATAAGATTCAGAGAAGATTAGGAATATTGTCTAATAGAGTACTCTCTTTTAGAGGGAGGCTACAACTTATCAAAGCAGTGTTGAATTCCCTTTATATATATATTGGTCCTCAAATATTTCTCTAGCTAAAGGAGTTATCAAATCTATTGAGAAGCTCTTCTGAAGGTTCCGATGGGGAAACCTGAATTTAGACAACCATTTTGCTAAGGTTAAATAGCAAGAAGTTTGAAAAAGGAAAGAAGAAAGGGGATTAGGATTGATTTCAATTGCTCCTTTAATAGAGCAGCTTTGATCAAGAATCTCTAGAATATTCTCATAGAAAAGAAATCTCTCTGGATCTAATGGTTGCACAACTATATTCTAAAAGGCTATAGTATTTGGTCTATACCTATAAAACCTTCATTCTCATGGCCCTTATCCCAGCTATTGAAGCTTAGACCTATGTTTGAACCTATAGTCTCATGTAAGATTGGGAATGGAGAAAAGGCTTATTTGTGGTTTGATAATTGGATAGGGCAAGGATCCCTAATTTGACATCCTCAGGCTCTTCAACTATGGTCTGATGTTTCTATCAATGCAAAGGTAAATTTCTTACTACTAAGAGGTCAATGGAACTTCCCAACTGAGCTTCAGTGCCTAACACCTAGCTATCTACCGAACCTACAAAGGGAGGATACTTTCGATTACCTCAACTTGCCTCCTAACACCTTCAACATTTCAAAATTTAGGAAATGACAAAATCGTAACATTTTAGGACAAACTTGGTTTCCTATAGTTTGGCACAAGTCCCTCATGCCAAGCTACTATATACTCTTATGGCTTACGGTGCTTAACAGGTTAAGTACTATAGATAGGATACATTTCATGACCACCAATTCAGACTGTGTTCTATGTAAGATAGAACCAAAATCAAGATATCATCTTTTCTTCAAATGCCCCTTCTCACAGTTCATATGGGAGAGGATTAAGGCATTAAATTTCATCTCTAATGCAGGTACAACTTTCATGGAAGCTATTAAATGGCTTCTAAAGCTGACCCACACTCCTAAATATATTAAGCATATATATATATATATATATATATATAAAATCTCTTTCACCTCGTCCATCATGGAGATTTGGACAGAGAGAAATAATAGGAGATTCCAGAATAAGGCATGCACAAGGGGGAGGTTCTCAACTCTCTAATGGGTTGAATCAGAGAGAAAATTCTTTATTCAACTAGGTCAGCAGATTTATGCCTTATCCTAGCAGTTTCATGGAGAATCAACTACTAATATCCAGCTGGGGAATTTTGAAGACCGAAAGAGGATAGTACCTGTTTAACCATCAAGCCCTACTGCGACAGTCGTGACTGTGTTAGATGAAAGAATCCCCTTTCCATAAATTGTTATCTAGAGGACACTGAGCGCTCATCGAGGAAACCAGAAGCATCATCTTAGGAGAGAGGAAAATACATCAGTTATAGAAAGAAGATAAGCTCTAAACGAAACCTTGGAGATGAAGAAATTTCTTACCTTACGAGATGGATCTTCTCTGTCACCGTAAAACAGAAAGTTGCTTGACTGGAGATAACTCATAAACAGGCTAGACCGATCCAAGTAGCGGGAAGGATACATAGGGAACAATAATCAGAGCCTCCATTGATAAAGAACAAGACAAAGAAACAAACACAAGACAGAAATTCCTTACCTTGCTGGTTATTACTTGAGGAAGAACTGAAGAGTGGCTCGAGCAATACCCTAAGTTGGAAGCTTCTAGAGTTGGATCCAAAAGAGGAATCATGTTTTACCCTAAAAGAAGCAATCTACATCGTTTTGTTAGGTCTCCCACATAGTCATTTTCATTATTGAGTTATTTGGCGTTGTTTGGTTCCTTATATTGTATAAGCTTGATGTCTTTATAGCTTGTAATGGACGAAAGACAAACCTATATTTCATTAATTATTTCAATACCATTTTAACTTTTAAAAAAACTAATTCAAACTATTTTTCTCTTACATACAAATTTTTACTTATCTACAATTATTCTCTCTTATAAACTAGATAAACTATGTTAACAACTTTTCATGGGTTTATGTATGCTTTTGCTAGTCACACGTGCCTCATAATTAAATCTTTAAAAAGAAATCTTACAAAAATAATTTTTATAAAAAATTTAAAACCATAAAAATTTCAATAATTTTAATGTTTAAAAGTTTCTAAAGCATTAAACCATATGAAAATTTTGTCTTTAACTCTATACAATACATTATACCATGAATCTTCTTTATTTTATGTTTATTAGTATATACTTCTTTATAAAATCAATTATAGTATACAAGTTAATTTTAATTTAATATTTATTTAATTTGATTTTAGTTTTACAGGTGCATTTATTCAAGAAAAGTATGTTGTATTTTAATATTATAAATGTATTCATCTAGAACTATAAGAAAATATAATATCACAACTTTTTTATAGATGTATTTATGTAGATTATTTTTAGAATTACTTGTGTCTCAGAGGGTAGCTACCTTTTCTTACATCATTGTATGAAATTATTACATCCTTAAATCAATAAAATTATTTATTTCTTAAAAATTCTCTTACACACACACGCACACACACACAATATCGTTAAAAATACAAGAATCCTTTATAGTTTAAAGCTTTAAATTTTTCTTAAACTTTAAATTTATTGAAAAATTTTCTTCTACTTTTGAATTTTTCATAAAACTCCTTATGGAAAACTTAGCAATGAAACATACATGACTAAAAAGAGTGTAAGTGAACCAATAAGAAATTGTTGCTATGGCTAGTTCTTCTCGTTGCAATCCAAATTACATAATTTATGGGCTCTCTAAATTCCAATTCAAGCTATTTATTTTATTACATACAAATTTTTACTACATATCTACAATTATTCTCTCTTATAAACAACATAAATTAACTATGTCAACAATTTTTCATTGGTTAATGTACACTTTTGCTAGTCACATACCTCGTCATTAAATTTTTTTAATGAAAATAAATAATTATGTGGCAAAATTTATGTCTTTCTTATTCACGTAAAAGAGGAATATATAAACATTATAGAACTAACTTGCCTAAAAAGAAGGAGCTAAATAAGCAACAAGATAATTACAGCTAATTATGAATAAGATAAGGAATAAGGTAACTACAGTTAATTACGAACAAGATAATTACAGTTAATTATGGCAAAAATATCCCAATACTCCCCCGCCCCTCCCTCCCTACCCCCCAAGTTGGAGCATGAAGATCTCAAATGCGTAACTTGTGAAGGAGTAACTGAAATTATTGCTTCCCAACAAGCTTAGTGAAGATGTTAGCAAGCTGAGCATGTGAGCGAAATGTGAAAGGTAGCAATGTTGCTAGCTTCAATCTAGTCACGCATATAATGACAATCCACCTTAATGTGTTTTATGCATTAATAGAAAACATGATTCGTAGTAATATGGAGAGCCCTTTAACTATCATAAAACATGCGCATAAGATGCAAATGACAAACTTTGAGTGACTTAAGCAAAGACTAAGCTAAGTAAGTTCACAACTATTAGTGGCTATTGAGCGATACTCAGCCTCAGCGGAAGAGCATGAGACCATGGGTTTTTTCTTAGTCTTCCAAGATACAGGAGAAAGACCCAACATAACAAAATACTCAGTAAGAGAATGGCATGTTAGAGGACAAGTAGCCCAGTCTGAATTATAGTAGGCATTTAGATGCAATTCACTGTTACAACAAAGAAGAAGATCTTGACCAGGATGACCTTTTAGATAACGTAGCACCCATAAAACATCATTCCAGTGAGCTTCTTTAGGACATTGCATAAACTGGGTAAAAGTATGTACAACATACTATAGCTCTAGACGGGTGATGGTAAGATAAATGAGACAACTAATAAGCCTCCTATATCGATCAGGATGAGTAAAATCAGGTCTTGTATCAAACGTGGAATGGTAGTTCTATTCTATAAGAAATTTACAAGATTTTGTGCCAAGTAGCCCAGCTTCAGAAATAATATCAAACACCTAGTTACACTGAGAGAGAAATAACCCATCTGGACCCTGAGCTATCTCAATAACAAAAAAGTATTTTAGGTGCCCTAAGTCTTTTATATGAAAGCAAGTATTCAAATAAGCTTTAAACTTAGCAATGGTTGCAGAATTATTACCTACAATAATTGAGTCATCAAAATACATAAGGATATAAAGAACAGTACCTTGAAGTTCATAAGAGAACAAAGAATAGTCAGCATAAGATTGAGTGAAGCCGAAAGACTTGAGGGTGGAAGCTAACTTAGCAAACCAGTTACATAGAGCTTGATGAAGTCCATATAAAGATTTGGGCAAGTGACAAACCTTTCCTGGAGAAGAACTAGTGAACCCAGGAGGAAGAGTCATGCCTTTCTTGGAGAAGAACTAGGGAACCTAGTAGGAAGAGTCATGTATGCTTCCTCATCAAGATCGCTATGTAGGAAATCATTATGGACATCCATTTGATGAAGTTCCCAATCACGAGCAATGGCAAAGGCAAGGAAGACCTTAATAGAGACCATTTTAGCAATTGGAGCAAAGGTCTCAATAAAATCAATACCTTCAACTTAATTCTTGCTAAGAATAACCAGATGAGACTTTTGATGCTTAATGGTACCATCGGAGTTGTACTTGATCTTGTACACCAAATAGCTTTCTTTCTAAGAGGCAAGTCCTCAATAACCCACTTACCATTCTTTTTAAGTGCCTTAATTTCCTTACGCATGGTCTCACTTCAATTACGATCACCAACAACCTTAAAAAATTGGTAGGCTCATATCTTGCAGTCACTACAACCAAAAAACTAGCATAGGGAGTAGAAAAATTATTACAAGTCATATAATTAACTATAGGATAAGGAGTATCTAAAGATGGAGATGAGACAGTTGGAGATGAGGTGGGGTGTAGCACCCCACTCCAATAGGGCATATTCTCAAACATATCGTTGTTATTTGAGAACATACTCTACGAGAGTGGTGCGCTAGGATGGTCAGTCAATCGTACTCATTGCAAAAACTTTCACGCGTCACACACATATTTTGAAAACCAATAATAAAAAATGCCCATTTTATTCATAAACATTTTTGATTTACAAATGTTACAATCAATAGACATATCATCAGAATTTCAGTAGTCACTTGGGCCCATTACAAATACAAAACAAATTTAGTCATAATGTCATTACATAATCATTCACATACATATTGTACAATACTTGTGAATATACATTTTAATACAAAATAATGAAATACAAATGCAGACACCAACTGATCCCGAACTTTATCTTTTTTCTGAATGCAGTTGTTAGACTCCAATTTGTCTAACTGGAGATGTCTCCGAGCTTTAAAAAATGTTGCAATATTGGGTTGAGTTTTGCAAACTCAGTGAGTGGACCATCCTCGATGGCTCACTTAATCACATAACATATCAATTTATGTAATCACATAATTCACATCATTTCACTAATCAACATATTGAATCACGTAAACTTCATATTCACTTAATTCATATTTCACATTAGAAGTCATTCAAACTATTTATTTTAATCATTTAAATCATACATATCAAATGCATATGCAGTGCTCATAAGACTCACTTTTAATTGTTATTGTTCTGATCGAGTGCCTGTAACTATCCTGTATTCATTATGGATACCGGGCTCATTAATAATTGTCCCTTATCCATTGAGGATATAGGGCTCATTTTACATAGTCAGCCAAAGGCTCTTACCACATTCTGAGCTTTAAGCTCTTTTTCAATTTCTAAGTTTTAAGCTCTTTTTCAGTGGCTACTCCGGTCATAACAACCTAGATCTTTCATGCATTCATGTAATGAAATGCACTACATTAACATATTTTCAAATAATCACTAGTGCTCAATTTTTCACATTCACATTCACATATATTCATCGGATCGATATCCGACATTTAACAATAATGTTGAGAATCACTTATTTCAGTCCAATTCACATACAATGAGCACTTCCTATGTTCTTATATTTATCAAACTCCTCGGACTATTAATGTCCAGAATTGTATCAATCACTTTCACATTTAGTAGTAATTCAATACAGAAATTTAAAACAGAACAAACAATGAAAGTGAGACCATCTAGATCGACTCATAGTACGCTCCAGATTAGCATTAGCTTCTATGATCCAGAAACAACTGGATGCTGATGTTCTATCTCGCATATCAACATTATGCAATACACATATTGCACACACATTATTAATTACACAATCACAAAAACATTCAATTATACACATATATATGTGTGTGTAATGTATAATGCATGCTCATATTGACAATCCCGGGTATATTTCCTTTATTCACATCTCATAATTATTTAATAACATCTTTCAATCATTCTTTAATACCTAATGGACTTTACTCACTTTACTCACGTCATTCATCATCAATTAGGTTCACTTAAGATCTTATTCAAGCCTAATTACTTCATATGGAAGCATCCTAGCATTAGTTGGTTCAAATTTCACTCAAAAGACAACCTTTTTTCTCCATAGGTCTGGCCACGATCGTGGTATCCCTACCATAATCGTGATAGAAACATTTTTTGTCCAGGCCACAATTATGGTGGTCCTGTCACGATCATGACATAAACCTTTTCTGTTAGGTCACGATTGTGGGGTGAGGGCCACGATCGTGCCCTGCAATTTTCCTCCTCCATTCATCCGAATTCAACACATATATTAACACTAAATTTCTAAAAATTCATTACCTCTAATGCAACATGATTCCACACTAATTCAAATACCAATTTGATTGCATTAAACTCTCAACTTCTATTCATTTAATTTACCATTTCAACTTAATCTCATCATTCATGAAATCCATTTTTTTCTATAATTCCTCATTCATAAAGCATCAAACAATTAATTCACTAAGTTACGTCCTCATTTAACACTCTAACATTTCACATTTAGGTACATTGCCATCAAACATCCTTTTTCCTTAAAGTATAATACCAAGATTAATCAAAACTTATCACACATTTAACCAACCTTTCCAACATCAAAATTTTGTTCCTTTTTAAGCCCCAATTAAGTCCAAAAGCATTATAGTTATATACCTCATCATTAATTGGTTCAACCATTGCATAATCAACACATTATCATGAAAAATCATTGCCCACGATCGTGGCTTCCCCTGCCACGATCGTGATATAAACAAATCTCCCATTTTTCCTACATTTTTCCAGTTTTTCTCAAGACAGATTTTTAGGTCAGTATTGTATAACCATTATGACCTAGAAAATGAGGTATTTAGACAACACCTTCCTTTAAACAAATGTTCCTATATGTCTTAAGTTTCTAATGACATTAAATTAATACAGTTTGGTTTAGTATTCTTTAAGTTAAAACCAAAATACTACAGACTATTCTCATACCACGACAGCACACAGTTCTGAACTTCAAGCCAAATTTCAAGACTCTTAAGGATAGAATTCAAATTTAATTCCTCATGAAAATTGTAGCCATATGTCTCTAGTTTATTCTACATTAAAAATCATTCCATTTAAATATGTACAAATCAATAAATGGCTAAAATACAAAAGCATGTTCAATAAAAACACTCCATCTATATATTCCAGCACACATTTAACTTCATTTTCATCCTAGTTCATCTCTTTTGCTTAGTCTATCATTTCCAACTCATGTACTCATTATTTCCTCTTCATTCCTACTTCCACTTCAACTCAATATCATTCAAAAACAAATCAAAATCGATGAGTGATCATAAACACCAAAATCAGAACACATATATATACACATTCATCACCACTTTTTGCACATGTTCAACTTCATTAACACCTTCACTTCTCTTATAATTTGTCCTTTTAATTCCCCTCATTTCAAGACATCACATTTCTCCCTTTCTTTACTCTAAACTCATTTTAGTTTCATTTCTAAAACCAACAAATATATACACATTATATACATTGTAAACAAAACATGAAAGATTCATTTACTAGTCAAATGTTTCTGCACATTTTCTACACCATTTTAATGCTCTTTCAATTCTAACTTCATCTCTATAACAACTTATGAAATATCACTCACAATATACACAAAAATAAGACATTTATACATCGATTTTTCTCATCCACGTTTCAGTATGTTTTCAACACCATTTCATGATCTTTCAACATCTAACTATCATCATGCATGTTTCACTCAACAAATCAAGAAGAGTAGTGCTTTATACTTACTTGTTTAGCTTCAAAGTCTTCAAACCACACTTAACCCTAGCTTTCCATCTTCATACAATTATCATATTTCCAAGGTAGAATAGGTAGGTGTTTATCAAGAAGAAAAAATAGCAAGAACTTTGAAGTAGCTAGTGATGGAAGCAAGCAAGGTTAAACTTTGATGCTTGGAGAAGAGAGTGTCATGATATGGAGATGAAGAAGGAAGAAAATACGAAGAAGAAGAAGAAAAGAAAAGAGAGCATTTGGACAAAACAAAATGAAAGAAGATATGATCTTTTAGCCTAACATCGTGGGTTAAACAAGTGGTGTGGCAAGTGACACTTGTCACTTGTCATATGTCACTTTCTCATTGTCCTCTTTTGATCTTTTAAAATAACTAGTCTATTTGTCTCCCAATTCTAATCCAGTTGACTCCTAATTTTAAATGACATGTGTCATTAAATCCCAATGTCATTCATAAAAATTTCTACTGCCATATGACATTTATTTATGCCACTATTCATCAATTGTCTCACAACTTGACATTTTTCTTAGTCCAAAAATACCCTTAAGAAATTTCTCAAATTTTACCAAAAATTATAAATCACTAATTAAACACACCAACTCAATTTTGCAGGCACATAATCCATAAGTCACATTATGATCACATTAAAACAATCATTTATACCCGAAAATGTCAAATGGGTATATGAATAAATTATTGCAATGTGTGCAATAATCAAATTCACGTGCATGAATGCTATATTATGCATGAACATGAAGTGCATTTCCTAATTTTCTTATTGATGTCTCTCATGTGCCATATTCTCGGTTGTTAACCCTTATTATGAAAACAGGATGTTACAAGGGGTCTATACATTGTTTTATATGACAATAATAATCCCAATACTGAACATTAGGAAATCATTCCCTTATACTGTGTCGTAGACTATCAGTAGGATGAGCTTCACCAAGGGAGTCAACCAAGTCATATGAAGAACCAACATCACCTATATTACCCATATTAATATTAGTCCCCCTCACTTTTGAGACACCGGATGTTGAGTTGGGGGTCAAATGTGACTGAGTAAATGAGATAGGTGTAGAGGAGTGTGATGAGGAATCAGGGTTTAGAAAGTCATCATAGGCAGTAGGTAAAGATGGATCATGAGAAGTAGAAGTAGTAGGAAATGAGTCACTATAAGGAAATTGATTTTCATAGAACACCATATCCCGAGAAACAATGAAGTCCCAGTCTTAAGATCATAAAGTCTCCATCCCTTTTTTCCATAAGAGTACACAATAAAAATGCACGTACGACAACGAGCACTAAACTTGTTCCCATCAAGGGGAATTTTGGATGCAAAACAAAGACATTTAAAATTTTGGAAATGAATGTAAGAGGGAGGTTTACTAGAAAGGATCTTATAGGATGTTTTGCCTTTATAAATAGGGGAGGGAGTACGATTAATAAGATAACCGATAGTAAGTATACACTACCCCTAAAATTCAAAAGACAAGTGGGCAAAGTGCTCGGGCTACATTTAGAATATAAGGATGCTTCTGTTCTACCCGCCCATTTTATTGAGGAGTACCAATGCAAGAGCTTTCAAATAGAATACCATGTTCTTTAAAAATTTTGCCAAACCTGTAAATTCATTGTCGTTGTCATACAAAGACATTTAACCTTTTTATTAAATTGAGTTTGAGTCATCGTACAAATTTTTTAATTATCGAAAATTGATGAACACGCTCATCATCATTTTCTTGACTTAGATTTGCCACCTAGTTACAAGTACATTTGCTACATGTGCAACCCCGTGCGATCACAGAAAGGGAGTAACATGAAAATCGCCACGCTACCTTAACAAGAAAAGTGAACAAGTGAAACAGGGGCCATACGGACGTGACTTATCTCACCCTAGGTGAAAATCCCTCTCCTAGGTGCCGCATGCAACATGGTCTTCTTTCTCTTCAGATTTCGTTTTCTTCCACATTTCTTTTCTCGATTGTTTAGAGTTGTTTAAATTTTAGGGGCGTACGCAACTTGGTGTTCACATTACGCGGTCACTTTGGATCTAATTCAATTACATCGTTTATTGCTCTCAGCGTGAGGATTGCTTGGTTCTCTAAGCGTGCTTAGGTATGGGCAAACGATGTAAATCACCATATAAGGGGCGTGGGGAGGTGGTGCCTGGCTTGCAAAGCCTGTGTTTGCATGGAAACCTTTCTTCCGGGAAGGTGTATAAGTTGCTTTGGGTTAAGCATCTTAGACGACCCAAGATACCCTTTATTTGGATGAGCTGTATCCCTCCTAAGTTCTCCTTTATCATTTGGCTTGGGTTTCATAACAGATTGCCAACCACATATAACTTGATGTTTCTTGACATTGATCATACTTATAGCTTGTGTGGTGTTGAGTAGGAGTTTATTGATCACTTGTTTTTTAGATGTTCTTTTTCAGATGATGTTTAGACTGCTATTAGAGATTGGTTGGGCTTGGCGCGGGCTATGTCTACTCTACCTAGTGCTATTAAGTGGATTAAGAGAGCTTACACTGGAGTAAGCCTGAGAAGCAAAGCCGCACGCTTGACGTTCTGTTGTACTATCTACACATTATGGAAGATAAGAAATGTTGTTTATTTCGACTCTGCTTCTTTTATATGCTGTGATGTAGTTTATAAAATTAAGAGTTTGATTTATAAGATCTTGTATAGGATTTATCCTGATGAGTTGATTACTTTAGATGATCTTGATGTTTTTGATTCCAGATTTTGGTTAGGGTATGCCTCAATGACCGTGTTCACACACTTTTTGGGTTAATATATTTTACCATTCATAGAAAAAAAGGTTGAGCTTGTCCCAAATCTTCTTCAATTGCCCATAACAGGCAGGAATCCTCTAGTCGTTCTACACACAATGTGCTAGATCTGACCTCAATTATTGAATTCAATAGCCATTCCCAATAGAAAAGCTCTGGCACAGATCATCCCAAAGCTCCTTTACTGCCTCATAATAGGTGACAGTAGAGAAAAGAGATGGTTCAATTGATTGGATCACCCACGCCACAACCATGGAATTAACACTCAACCAAACCTTAAGTTCAATAGCAGCATCATCTAGTTTCGTCATGATTCCATCCAAGAAGCCTAGTTTGCGTTTTGCATGGAAGGCATTGCAAATACTCTTTTCCCATTCTTGATATTAATCGCCCTTTCAAGATCACTGGACATATATTTATGCCAGGGTGATTTGAGGGGTGTAAGTAATATAGCAAAGTCGGATCAAGTGCAACCAACTTTTTGTTCTTTTGTCTGGTCATAGTGTGAATATTACACCGATAGAAAAATCAAGCTAGGTTTTTAGATTAACCTGACTCTAATACCATAAAGAATTATGTGGTAGAATTTCTCTGTCTTTCTTATCTACGTAAAAGAGGAATATATACATAGTCTATGGACTAACTTGCCTAAGAAGAAGGAGTTGAATAAGCAATAAAATAATTATAGCTAATTATGAACAAGATAAGGAACAAAATAATTATAGCTACTTATGAATAAGATAATTATAGCCAATTACACAAAAAAATCCCAATAGAAGATCTCATAAAAAAGAAGTTTTATAAAAAATTTAAACTATAATTTTTAAAATAATTTTAAAGTTTAAGTTTTTAAAAAGGGTTAATCTTTAACCCCATACAATATATCATATTATAAATCTTTTCCCAATTTATTTATTTTGCATTTATTGTTATATGCTTATTTATTGAAATTGAAAATAGTTTTAAGTTAATATACAAATAAACATATATTTAATATATGTTTAATTTGTATTTGATTTCACAATGTATTTACTTATAAAAAATATATATTGTATTTTATTGTTATTATTTGTATTTAGAATAACTTATATTTTATTTCGATTTATTGATTATTTATTTGTGTAGAAAATAGATGAGCTGTTTTTACGAAGATGTGCCAAGATAACTCTAATATTACGAGTCAAGATTCTGTCTAATATTACTCTGTCTAATTGAAATACGTCGTAGTTTCTACTTAAATTTTAAGCGACCAATCACTTATAACTGTTACGGGCATGACTTTTTATATTATTTTAATTTTAATTTTTTAAATAAAAATTTAAAAATTTAAAAATTATTAATTTATTAAAATTGTTTAATTATTTTATAATTAAAGAAAAATATTAAATTAAAAATAAAAAATTCATTAATTTTATTATTATTATAATATTAGCCCGTATGCATATTAATGCAATATTAAACATCTTGTATGATAAAGTTCTGTTTATAAAAAATACTTGTGAAATGCAAATAAATTATATAATATATTATATATGTGGAATAATTTATTTTGATTTCAACAACTGATTAATTTACTAAAATTGTTTAATTAATTTATAAATTATAGAATAAACACTAAATAGATAATTTTACCAAACATTTGTTTATTTGATTTACGAAATAACTTCGTCAAATTCGCTGATATAATCAGCTATCAGCCAATCGCTGATAGAATTAGCTATGAGCTAATGTAATCAACTGATTACTAAATAAGTTCTATTTAAACCCTGTTTATCTTAAAAACTTTATTTAAAATATATAACAAAAACAATAAAAAATGTGTTTATTTTTAATTTTATTTTTTAAAATATATTTAAAATCATTAAAATAAAAAAAATGTTACAGAAAATGTGTCACAGGCGTGACACATCTTCTTTTTTCTTATTATTTTAATTAAAACAAAAAACAAAATATGTCACGAACGTGACTTAAGAGTCACACATATGACATATTTTGTTTTTTATTTTAATTTTAAAATTTTTAAAATAAAATTTTTATTTAAGAAATTAAATTTAAAAATTGTTTTTATTTGTGTCATATGGGTAGCACTTAGTCACACATGTGACATATATATTTTGATTTTTTATTATTTTAATTTTAATTTTTAAATAATTTTTTTAAAAAAATAAAATTTATTAATTTATTAAAAAAATTTAATTATTAATAAATTATATAAAATTAAATTAAATTTAAAAATTGATTCATTTTATAATAATAATTTATTATAAAATAAAACGACAACGTCTTTACACAGAGTGACAGAGGACTCAATATTACAACGCACCGTGTGTTTTTAAAGTAACTTGCTCGGCAGTCATGGTACTCAAAATATCCGTGCCTGTCTGGGGTGCTCGTAAAAGATAAAAGAGAGCGATAAAATCCTGTCTAAAACCTCACCCTCTGCGAACCTCAAGCCTTTGTCTAAATGCAGACTTCTCTATCCTTGTTCCCGTCCTCCAAACTCCCACGGATTGTGCCATTTCGCCACCCATCAATTCCATCAATTACTCACCTCCAATGCCCTCTTGAGACGCAAAACCATCATAATCTCTTAAGTTGGGGTCAACAACTCAAAGCAACCTCTGGTGGCTATCTTTCCACCATTAGTCGAGCAATTGAGGAAGAAGAAGAGTACAGAAAAGCCCGTTCCGCAGTCTCTCGTAAATGGGTTGATTTGGAAGGCTATTCAATCGAGGGACTATCGGTTGGTGGGCATGAAACATGTGTCATAATACCCGAGTTGAAGTGTGCTTTTGATATCGGGAGATGTCCGTCAAGAGCTATCCACCAGAACTTTGTCTTCATCACCCATGCTCATCTCGATCATATTGTCAGTTTTCTTCTTTTATTTGGTCTTCTTATTGCATTTCTGATTGCTTGTTAACATGAGACTTTCTTGTTGTCCCGTATTATTTGGTCACGTTCTATTAAAATTTTCTTCTTGAAATTGGTTAGTTGGTATCGGTGAGGATTGCAACCCAACCCCAGATGTGCACCAGCATTTTGTTGGATATTTGAAATTGACTGAAAAAGTTACTCGAACTGTTTTAGAAGCCTAGTGATCTGATTGTTAAAAGTGTAAGTTCAGTAATTGACTTGACAGGCATCCCTAAATTTAGTGATCCAGAATGAAGTATACCTTAAAGATAAGGGTAGAGTGCTACTAGTGAATGGGAATGATGTAACCGGTTTATTACCCGTGACATCTTTTAATCAAAAGCAGTTCTTGCTGATGAACTGAAGATTTCCATATTCAATGCATTTTAAGCCGTTATTTTAACTCTTAATGAATTTCACCTGTTTATATGTATTAATAAAATATAGTCGTCTTACTAGAGTTTAAGATAATTTTTAAAATTTAATGAGGAGAATTGCAATAACAATTTAAAAATCACTTAAAAACCTAACTCAATTAATTAAATATAATTAAATACAATACTAAATGTAATAGCAATTAAAATTTCACATAAAAATTTGAGGACTAGAGGATTTTCTTAAAATGAAAATATTAAAAGGTCTTTTGAAATTAAAATACTAAGTAATTATCATTGCTTTTAAAAAATTTAATTGCTTTCATAATTTACACTACCTTTAAAAAACTTAATTTAACTAATCAAAAATACATTAGATAGAACGTCATAATAGTTAAAATTCTGTATTGAAAATATAACATGAAGATATTCCTCTAAAATTAACATTAAAAGTCTTTTGAAGTAAATATGAGTAATTATAATTGTACTTAAATATTTCAATTGTTTCCAAAATTCTACCAATAAACTTAGGATTTAGTATTAAATGAATTGTTAAATATAAAATCTAACATATTAATTAGTTTTGAGGAATATGATTGATAGAAAAATATTATCTTCTTTATAAAGTAATAAAATTTATTTACTTCCATAACTTTTGCATTTTAAAATTATATAAAAAATTATGATTCACTTTATTTTGAAGCAAGTTGTTGTCATGCAAACTTTTGTTTCTGTCTTTTTATATCAGTATGGAACTATACTATATAATGTATTAATAAATATTTTTTACATAATATTAACTATTTTTATTCTTCTCCTTCTAATACATGCATAGTTAATTATTGTTCAAATCGCCTTCGAATTTTATATTTGTTGAAATATGAAAAATAATGACATCTTATAAACTCTTTTAAATGTAGTTTCTGTACTAATAATCATGTTTTTCTATCAGAACTCATATAACCAAATCTTCATATATCATTTATCTTTTTACAATTAAAAAAAACCTTGCTTTTTCCCTTGTAAAATTCTAGTGTAGTTATAACATTGGTTTGTTGTTGGACATTTGGTCTAAAATGGTGTCATATATATCTAACTCAGGGTGGGTTGCCAATGTATGTAGCCAGTCGTGGCTTGTACAACTTGAAGCCTCCCACAGTATTTGTCCCTCCTTGCATTAAAGAGGACATTGAAAAGTTGTTCGAGGTTCACAGGACCATGGGCCAAGTGGAATTGAATCTTGACTTAGTTGCCTTGGATGTAGGTAGGTCCTTATAGCTTTGTTGATTTTGTTTTCATAAGTTTTAGTACTGATCCTTTTAAGCTCAAATTCAGGTGAAACATATGAATTGCGGAACGATATCGTTGTCAGACCATTTAGGACTCACCATGTTATTCCAAGCCAGGTTTGTTTTTGAACATTTTTACTTTCAAAAAGTAATAAGAAAGACGAATATGTAATTAATACTAGTGAATAGCACTATGATGCAAAATAGTTTAAGAGTTTGTAAACAAAATAAAAGAGGACAAATTACTCAATCACAAGCTTTAATTTTGTGAAATGAAGAATGTGACAGCAAGGGCAACGAGGACTGAAAATTGGCTGAAAGTTACTTTATGCTAAGTTTTCTTATTAGATAGGGAATAATATAAGTTAGATATATTGTCCTAATTTGTTTAGGAATTATGCTTATTTAACAATAAAGAATCCTTTTTAGAATAGGATTCAATTTGTTAGGAACCCTTTCCTACTAGAATAAGGGTTCTAAATGCTTCTATAAATATGTGTTTACTTAACCCTTCAAGAATAAGATATCCTGAATTTTTTATTTATAACTTGAGTTTTCAATAGAGGGTGTGATGCTTTCTTCTAATAGTGATTCTTAGATCCCAAGAATGATTCCTCATTCCTGCCTTCCTTTACTTGTTTATCTCACTAAATTCTAACAATGTTAACCCAAATTTCGGCAACTAAAATCCTAAATTCCAGCCATATGAAACTTTAAAATTCCAGCTAATCTAGACCTGAAATATCAACAACTTAAGCTAAAATCCGGATCTGAAATCTGAAACTCCAGAAGCCTAACAATTCTCAACAGTCCATATTTCCCAATTTTTGTGAGTTTTAGTTACTAGTTAATATTTCTTCTATTTTTCCTATATCAATTTGGTATTAGAGCTTTGGTTCACAATGGTGACATGCAGCAGAAGGGCGTATAGAAGAATACTCAATGACCAAGGGCGAAATGAAGTACGTTTGAGAATTATCAGACCTTAATGGCCCTCAATCACAAGGTGCTTCAAGAACAATCCTAAAAACAACACTATATGACAGACTACACTTGATGTTAACAAGAAGACGAGGCTGACATTAATCAATGGTGATTGGGGTTAGGAAACCAACACCTACCAAGAGATCGAAGGCAATGAAACCAACTAGGAGCACTTGGAGAGTGCATGAGAGATTTTAGAGGCCATGATAGAGTTGAAACACATTAGGTAATCAAGAATATTACCAAGAAAGTTCGTGTTGCCCTAATTTTGCAAGAAAGATTGATCCACACTTGTTTTTGGGCTGGACAGTAATAATGGAGGACTTCTTTGGCTGGTACAACATGTCAGAAGATCAAAAAGTCTAATTTAGAAAGATGAAGCTAGTTGGATATGCTAAAATTTGGTGGAGATTGATAGAGGATAAGACTTTTAAAAATAGGCTAACTACCAGTTGTTGATTGAGAAGAGATAAAGCTAAATTTATTATAAAAATATTTGCCATTTCATTATCAAGATCAACTCACAATACTTAGACAAGGGATTATGTCTGTAACAGAGTACACAGAAATATTTAATTAACACTCTATCCAATGTGAACGAATAGAGTCGGAATAACAACTTAAAGGGCAGAAATTCAAAAGGAGTTGACAATGCATAGGATTTATAGCCTTAAAGATGCATATAACTTGGCTTTAAGAGAAAAACAATAACTAGGATAACAAGTAATTAAAAAGTTTCAAAGTCAAGCCTGGAAGTTCAATATGAAGAGAACTATGAGTGCAAAATTTTAGGCCAACACCTAATACTTAAAAATTTACATCAGAAGACAACTTTAAAGCTTCTCAAGGAGCTAAGCTTAAAGGTAAAGCTATGGCTGAGATTGGGACAAAGGTAGGTATTAGTGACAAGAATGTTTCCAATGCAATGGGAGGGACCATTTTGCTTATGAATGCACTAACAAAGGTTTGCACATGATGGTAGAAGAGGAGGAAGAGTATGATGAATATGTTTGTGAACATGAAGCTGGAGAGGAGTTAGAAGGAGGCTCCAATGATGACCAAGTTGGTCCTACAAATCTTAATATAGTGAGACACATACTTACGACCCCTAAGGCAAAAGAACAAAAAGAATAGATTATCTTTACTCAAGTTAGATGTGGAGATAAAGCATGTAAGCTTATCATTGATGGAAAAAGTAGTATGATTGTGGTATTGGAGACCATGTTGAAGTGATTAAATTTACTTTCAGAGAAACATTCACATCCTTACAAAGTTGCTTGGGTGGATGATAGCATTATACTAATTGCTCGAAGGTGTTTGTTGTCTTTCAAATTAGGAATATATGAAGACTTTATTTGGTATGATTTTATTCCTATGAAAGTATTCTACATTTTATTCAGTCGACCTTAGCTTTATGATTATGATGCGTAGCATTTTGGAAAAGCTAAAACCTATCAATTTATGTTTCATGGAAAGAAGATAATTTTGAAGTCTACGAAGGTTGACAAGGTAGAAGAACAAAGAGAAAGTAACAAGGAACTTATAGATTCCAAGAAAAAGTCTGTTAAAATCATGAAGGAGAGAGAATTTGAAGCTGTTAGCAAGGAAAAAGAAAATGTGTTTTCAATGATAGTGAAGGAAGTAACAAAAACAACTAAAGCACCCCGGACTTTACTAAAAGAAGTGGGTGATTTGTTGATGAATTTTTCAGACCTTATAGTAGATGATTTATGATATGAGTTACCTCCTTTATGAGATGTTCAACCTGTTATCGACTTGAACCTTGTTTCTACTATAGCAAATCTTCCAGCCTATCGCTTAAATCCTATTGATAATGAAGATTTGTAAGAGACAAGCAAAGTTGTTGAAAAAAATGATTCATTCAAGAAAGTCATACATAGTTCTAGCATTATCAACCCGTAAAAAAGGTGAAAGTTGGTGAATGTGCATTAATTGTTGGGTGATAAACAAGATTATAATAAGATATGAAGAAAGAACAATTTAATTGGTCAAAAGCAGCAATTAAAGAATTTGAAGAAATCAAGATGACCAAATCTCCTATTTTACAGCAACTCAATTTTTCTAAGGTATTTAAAGTTACCTGTGAGGCATCTTATGTGGGAATTAGAAGCATACTCAGCCAAGAAAGATAATTGCTTACTTCAGTGGGAAGTTAAGTGAAAAGAAATCATCATATTCAAAATATGACAAGAAATTTTATGCAGTGGTACATTCTCTTTAAAATTAGCATCTTTATCTCTCATATAACGATTATATTCTACATTTCAATCATAAATCTCTTAAACACTTCAAGTCCCAAAAGAACTTGATAAAAGGCTTGCCTTATGGAGTGAATTATTGGAGCGTTTTAACTTTGCTCAAGGATTGTGTGAATTACTCTGGCTGAAGATTATTCTAGACAATTTGGGAGTCAAATGGGGTGGCCCTATGAAACTCTATTGTGACAATAAGTCAGCCATTAATATTGTTCATAATCCTATACAACACGATAGGACAAAGCATATTGAGATTGATAGACATTTCATTAAAGAAAAATTGGAAGAAGGGTTAGTGTGTATGTCCTATGTTCCATCAAAACGTCAAGTAGCTGATGTTTTAACAAAGGGGTTGAACAGTTCAAGTTTTCATGATCTTGTATACAAGCTGGGAATGGAAGACATATATTCCTCAGCTTGAGGGGGGGTGTTGAGATACTAAATAGTTGTAAATAGATTATATTAAGATATAGATAGGCTGTAAGTAGATAAGATAGAATAAGTTTGAAATCCCTTACATTAAGGGATTACATTAGATAGCTTTAGATAACTTTCCATATTTAAATTCCTACTTGTAATGTCCTATATATGACTGTATACTTCCTATTCAATATATAAGAATATATGAAAATTCTTTCCCACACCACATTCATACTGGAGTTAAATAGTTAAGATTCAAGGGTTTCAAGACGAATTCGAAAAAGAGAAAACTTGATCAACATGTCACTTTAGAACAGGATAAGTGGCCTTAGGCTATATTTTCTGCAATGCTTTGGATGTGCCAATATTCACAAATCTAAGTGAATACGAATCAAAAGTTTAGACTTCCCCCATATTAGTAGTTCTTGATGGTGATCCCAAGATCTTCTAGAACTTATTAAATCCTCAAATAAATTGTACTAAATCAATATTAAGAATTACTTAGAAAACATTAGAAGCTAACTGTTTCAGAACACGCACCCATTAATATTATAAGAAATAAGGTTAACACAAATGGCCAAAAAAGTTTTTTGTTTGAGAAAAGAACACAGCGAGGAATGGAATTGAAGCAAAAAACTGAACCTGCATCATTGCTCCTCCTCTGCCTTGCTGCTTATGCTCTGCTTGAATTACCTAAAGATATTAGATTTTTGAGTCATAATAAATAACATGATTGGTCTGGAAATTAATAGAAGCACAAAACCCAAAGCAATATAATCACCTGATAAATTCTTCCTGCAGTGCAGCGAAAATATTTTATAAAAGAAAAATGAAAAAGATGAAATGAGTAAGAGCGAAATTATACCAAACGAACAAAGGAAGTGAACAAATGGACAGACACATATATACATATATATAAGAAAGTGAAAAGTCACTAACCTGATTTTTCAATGACGTTTCCGGGCTTCAACTACGTGGGCATCATCAAAAGTTTCATAAAATTATCAAAAACCCAGAATATTATACATACGTGTGTGTGTGTGTGTGTGTGTGTGTATGCTAGAAAGGGAAAAGGAAGAAGAAGAAGAAGAAGAAGAAGAAGAAGAAGAAGAAGAAGTATACATGAATGGCATTAACCTTAACACCACGGCGTTGGATGGCAGACCAGGGAGACAATGAGAGTAAGGTTTGGGAATGGGTATGGATATGGGTTTTACATCTGCTATTACTGTTACTACTACCGCTACTACATGATGAAGAAGAAGATGAATAGTAATTATAGCGGTAACGATTAAGGGGTCCTTTTCTCCTTGTTGCATTGATTAGGCGATGCAGAGCTACTGCTCGCATTTTGGAGTCAACTTCCACTTGATTGGATGAATTTACAAAATGATTAATAGACAAGAGAGATAATTAGGGAAATGTGAAGGCGTGTTTTACGGTTGGAGGTTGGGCTCAACTAAGCTAACTTCTTCCAAGCCCATTAAAGGTAGGGTAGGTAGGATCTTTTTCTTTTAAACAAAGGTAATTCTTTGAAGTTTGAACGAAATGAATGAAAACATATATTGACACAAAAACCAACAAGTTAAACTAAATTAGCCACTCTTAGGTAAGACTATACAAGGCTTAGAATAAACAAAGTATTATGTTAGCTCATAACGACAATAAATAAGTTTAGAAGATATTCCAATTTATGAGGATTTTGTTGCTAAATTTATGTTTATCTTTATATACTTGCAAGTGCATTCTAATATTGTTGAAAATAGTCTTCAAAAGGACATATGGAGAGTTGGAAGTTGATTTAAAAATTCTGTCATTTCTTTCGTTCCAAATGCCAACAACAACGTATGAAGTGGATATGAAAAATAACCATCAATTCCCTTTATTCATAAATCTGATTTAAGTACTTCATGCTATGATATCAGAATAATCAGTTGGAGGATTAAAAATGTCACACTGTGCCAATATGGATTTCCAAATAGTAGCTGAATAGGAGCAAGAGAAGAAGAGATGATCATGAGATTCATCATGAGTTTGACATAAGGAACATCGATTAGGGACCATTAGAAATTTGCCAATCCTGTTCATTGTAGCCAACCTTAGCTTAAAAGCTTGTCAAAGAGTGTGTGCATGTCTCGAATTATGATTCTTGCACCTTACCACCTGATACTAAGAAACCGAGAGTGCTCTATTATGTAAACAACCTAGCTGACCATGCAGAGAAAAGTCCAGACCATTTTAATCTCCATAAAGTTCTGTCTAATTGTCCTGTTAAAGTAAAGTTGGAGATTGATTGGATTAAACTTGAAAAGCAGTTAGTGTTATTGAGTTGCTTTAGAATTGTCAACCCATAAGCCACACTTGCACTACCAGAAATGTGGTTCTTGAAAAGCTGAAGATCAGGAATTGAATGGAGGGGCTCCTAATTAAACCAAGGGTCTGTCCAGAACTTGAAAATTTTCCCATTACCTGTTAGGAATTTGTAATGAGGCTTAACTTTTTCCCTAGCCTTTCCAATGTGCTTTACTAAAGTTGATGCAATTTTGGGAATGGGGAAATCCCACAAAAACTTGTCTTGGGTGTAAAAAACATTAATCCATTTCATCCACTGGGATTGCCTATCTTGGATCAATCTCCAAATCTTCTTGGTAAGCATGGAAATATTCATCAATTTGATGTTCAAGATACCTAGACCCGTTGCTTCTTAGGCAAACATGTATCTACCCATTTATCCTTTCCTGCTTTAAGTTCCATTCTATATCTAGACCAAAGAAAGTCTCTAAACATTTTGTTAATTCTCTTGATAATATAATTGGGAAGACTAACTGGGAACCCCAATGGACTGCTATGGAAGAAGGAATGAATTGATGAGTTGAGCTTTGCCAACTTTGGAGAGTTCCCTATGGCTCCAATAACTAATTTTGTTTGTAATTCTATCTATGAAGTATTTGTAATCACTAAGTGAGGGATTCATAGTTGAAATCGATATACCAAGATAGAAAATAGGTAGTTGCTCAATTTTGAAACCAGAAATAAAAGCAAGAGTAGAAGTTTTGTTGGAAGCACTCTTGGAGATGTAGAGGGCACTCTTATTGTAGTTGATAGACAAACCAGACAGGTTGATGAATAAATTGAGAGCAGTTTTGAGTGAAGTGATAAAATTGCAATCAACCTTAGATAATAAGAATAGCTTATTAGTAAAGCATAAACTTATAATGTTAAGCTTTTTACATTTACCATGATATCTAAATTTAGGATCTCTGTCCACCACTCTGATTAGCAGTCTATTAAGAACCTCCATATCTAATGAGAAGAGATAAGGGGATAGTGGATCCCCCAGTCTGATTCATTTTTCTCCTTTTATTATCTTTGTAGGAACCCCACCTCATTTCCTAACATTTTGAAAGAAACTGTGCTGATGCATTGCTATATCCAATTTACGAAGGTTATTGGAAATACAAATGCATGGAGCACATTGATAACAAAATTTCAATCCAGCATATCATATGCTTTTTGGAAATCAATTTTTTTTCCAATCCCAATTATTTTGCCCTGCTTGCTGTCTCTAAAAGTTACTGATCCTTGTTGCTTATGTTGGAGGTCTAGGAACATAGACTTTTTGCTCGTCATGTGTTGCAAGCAGCCACTGTCCAAATACCATTGGTGGTGGTTGCTTCTTCCAAGTAAGGAGATCTACAACATAAATTATATCTTTTTGAGGTACCCGTATCTTCTTGGGTCCTTTGGGGTTAGTCTTATAATTTTTCTTTGAATAATAAGAATATTGTTTCTTTTTCTTAGCAA
>JANZXP010000009.1:4664930-4682212 GCA_027576715.1 Erythroxylum flavicans
TTTTTAAATTATTTATTTTAAAAAATAAAATATTTTTATTAATACTTTATTAATAAATATTATATAAAATATTAAAATAAATTTAAATAAAAATAATTTATTTTTAAGTTTTATTTAATTTATAATTATTATTAGTAATAAAAACATTTATTATTATTTTAAAAACTTTGAAAAAAGGGGGGAAGGAGAGGTAGGAGGGAGGGAGAGAGGGAATTTTGAAAATTTTACAAAAGACTCCCCCAATTTTTAAAAATTTTCAATACCGACCAATATTTTGAATATCAGTCGGTAAGGATCGATACATCCAAAACGGGCTAGTACCGACCAGTATTCAAACCCGGTACGATCGACCCTTTATACCATACCAGTTTTGGTCCGATACGGTATGTACCAACCAATCCGATATTCAAAACCCTGATTGATGTGCTGATTGGTATGGGTAGAGCGATCGACACCTATAGGGATTGTTGTGTGAGACCACAATCTATCCTGTAGTCCCTCTTTACCTTGGTAGAAGAATGCAAATAGGTGTCTCTTTGCCCAAAAAGAATGTACAAAGATTATTGTTTGTTTAAAAGAAGCATTAAGTGGAATTCTAAGAAGAGTCTTACAAATGGACAAGGAGAAGAGTCATTTGTTGAACCACTATAAATCAATTTACATTCTTTCCTCCCTATCATTTTTAACTATTGTTTAACTATTTGATTAATTTATATTGAGCAAATTCCTCACCTTTATTTATATTAATTGTTGTTAGTTAAGTACACTAGTTAGAAAAATCCTTGAATTTTATAAATACCTAATTCACCCTCCTGTTGGTGCCATCAAAGACAAACAAATGGTATTAGAGCCTATCTATTAGGTTAAAATTTCCAATGAAATTCTATAGTAAAAATCATAATAGAATATTTAAGAGCATCTTCATCATCATATAACCAAGAGGGATAAAACATTAGTAGAGTAACTTTCTTTGTTGGCAATGACTACATTAATTAGAAAACTATGACGAGATTCCTTTTAATGGCTAAAAGTGTAAATTTATGAGAAATAGTTTTAAATGGTCCATTTATACTTACGAATATTATAGATAACAAAAGGGTTCCCAAACTAATAGAAGAATGAGAACCATAAGATAAGAGATTAATTTCCCAAAATAGTAGGGTTGTTCACATCTTATTTTATGCCTTAGAAATAAATGAATTCAATAGGGTCTCTATGTGTGAAATAACCTATGACATTTGGCATATAATAAAGTCACAACTTCCTGAACTCAAAGAAAAATGAGAAGTATTAGACAAACAATAAGAAGGACAAGAAGAAAGCACTTAAAGCGTCTATTTATAATGTAATAAGTGAATTTGAAAATGAGCATTCAAAAGAAGAGATGCCTTATATACGCTGTACCATTATAGACAATGATAAGGTAATATCCAACCCTAATTTGTATGATAGTGATAGTCATTTTACATATGATGAATTAATCAAAATTTAAAAATTAAGAGTAAAAAAAGGAAGACATTATCATCCAAATGTAAAGAAGTTCAAAAATAGTTAGATGCATGCAAGAATGAGAATGAATGATTAAATGTGAATTGTCCAGCATTTAAACATCAAAAAGCAGTGATCATTGATGACGGTCATGCATTAGATACATTAAACCATGATAATGAATAATTGAATAAGGAGGTTGATGCCCTAAAGGATTCATTGTCCAAGTTTACAAAGGGAAATGAGAAACTCGAAAACATGTTAGGAGATCAAAAAATTCCAGTAATAGGCATTAAGTTAGATATAATTATAGGAGTGTTTTCAAAATTAAAACTACTTTTGTCAAAGGATAGCATTTGCATAGTGAGGAACCATTTACTAGAATGAAAAATGGGCACGAAGCATCTAAATCAAATCATGAATATGCATATGACACATCCATTTGGGCTTACTCTAAGTGTAAATCTTATGTTTTCGTATATGGCATAAAATCTAGATATAGAGTTCAATATTCTCAAGAGAAAAATAAGCATCTGATAACATGCAAATCCACTCACATCCTTTTAGGCCCCAAAGAAGTACACATCTGGCCTTCATTTGTATTAGGTATTATACATATAATCATGGTAGCTCATCTCACTATCCTAATTTGTAAGTGTTTTTCAATCATTTGAGCACCATTGTCATATATTTATATAAGCCTCTTTGGAACAATCAAGTGATAATTTTAGGTATCTTAAGTTGTAATATTATATTATTGTACTTAGACGGTGACTAGTAACCAATATGCCATCTTTTTAGTAATTGCTTTCTTAATTCATTTCTTTGATTGTACTGTTCCATATAAAAAAATCCTGTAAACTTGGATATGACTTACAAACATGGTTTAACATTGCGAATTTACAACCTCTATTTCTTGTACAAAAGTGTAGGAAATGAGTGGAACATTATTTCAAACTTCAAAAATTTTATGTTACAGTTTTCTAGCAGCAATGAAGAGATGTTATTCTCATGTTTTTCTTAATAATAATATTATAAACTTATTATTGGTTTTTGAATAGCATTAATCTAAAACCCTAAAAGCTAAAATGAACTAAAAATTCATAATCCCCTACTTCAAATTAAACAAGTATTCTATTTTTCAGACTGATTTGGGTTACGAGAAGTGGACTTAATGCCAATGTCTTATTGTTAAAGTCTTTAATTATAAATAAACTTAACAGGACCAAAACCTCAATTAGAGTGTTGGAGTTACTAAGGAAATTGTTACCCCAATACTTAGGTTAAATAATGAGAAAGATTAAGAAATTTTTTTTCAAATAGATAAAACTGATAATTGATAAAGAAATATTAAGAAAAGAGGAACTAATATTTTGAAATAACAACTGATACTAATTATACCCTGAAAGAGTAGTAAGGGAAGAAGATTAAAATTTTTTTCAATAATTAGGAACATATCATATGTGTGTCAAATATAATTTTAAAGAACCACATGACTTCTGTCTCGATGTTAACTTCCTTATTTTATGTGAAAGAGTTATGCTTAACTATTTTATATGCAAATTACTTTAATAAACATAATTTTAATTATTTTAGTCCTACCAAAAAGAGATAAAGGACATTAAAAGATGTGTCAAAGGGTTCCTTTGGTCTATTAAATTAGAGAATTTCAAAGGAGCCAATGTCACATGGGATGAATTTCCATTCCTAAGAAAGAGGGCCGGCCTTAGAATTGTTACCATGGCTCTTATACAAAAAGTTATATTAAATAAGAGCATATGGAGATTGATCATGGATAAGGAAACACTTTGGGCTAAATGGATTAATGAATTATACCTTACGGAATCGATTCTCTAGTAGCTAGAAATGAGTAGAGACCAATCCTGGAGCTTTGTTCAATTGCATAAGTTAAATAATCAAATATACCTTTGGATTAAACATAGTTTGAGATAGGAAAAAATCCTAGTTTTGGTTTGACAACTAGAATGATCACTATCCTCTAATAATAGGAATGAGCTGGTTGATCTCACCTTTAGAATTCTGTTGAATGATAAAGTTAATTGAATCATAAATGATGGTGCCTGGTGCTGCAATTTCAAAGGCTCCGCTTGATTTATGAGTTACCTACCTCATTTTAATCAATCGAATAGGGAGGATAAAATTTTATGGCTGGCTATTAACTCTAAATCATATACCAACTCCTTATATGTGATATCTTCAAACCTTTCTTGGAGGAAGCATCTTGGTATGAGCTAATCTATAATAAAACTATCAACCTAAATGCATTAATGATCTGTTGGCTGGCGATCAAAAGTAGGCTGGGAACAAATGATAGGTGTTTGAAATTATGATCCCAAATGTGCTCTTTGCAATGAGGTTGTAGAGAATAGAAGTCATATATTCTTTTAATGTAGCTAGTCGAGAGTTACCTAGACTAGAGTGCACACACTATGATGATGTATCGTCCCTTTAATGAATGGACAAGTCTCTTACTATGGGCAATCAATTAAACTAAATCCCTTAAGCAGAACATAATTGTGCTTAACACTACTTTTGTTTCTTCAATATATTCAATATGTAGAGAAAGAAAAAGTAGACTATATAAAGGTTTATTTGTTAAGAGATACACTTTGGCAAATAACACATTGAATTCGATCATGGAATGACTATTTGCTAGAGACATTCTTACCAAAATTACTATAGGCATGAGAAACAAATGACACCTTTAAGACCTTGCTACATAGCATCTTTCAGTTGACAAATGATCTTAAATTATGTAAAGCACTTGCCCATTGTCATGTTATATTAGCTTAGCATGCGTTAATTAAATTTTTTATTTACTTAAAAAATAATTTTAATTATTATTATTCTTTTAATTATTATATTAGATTTAATTATACTTGAATTATTATATATTAATAAATATTAATTTTCAATTTTAATAAAATAGATTATTATATATTTTCTATATTTTCTTTTTTTTACTTCATATTTACTATATAAGAGTTTTATAATGATCTAATACCAACCTTTAAATCTTAAACCTCTTCTCTTAATCTTCAAACCTTAAACCTTTCCTCTTCGTGTTTAATGTCTGTTCTGATTTTTAAAACATTTATAGAAATGGCAAATGCAAACATTAATCAACATCCATAGAGTGACTTGCAACCATTAAATTAATATGGTAGGTCTTCTCCCGACTTCTATTCCCTATTGCATGAAGTTTAGTGTTACAAATGGCATACTAATTATATATATCTTATAAGAGTACCGAAAGTGATTTTAAAACATAAATTGTTGCTATGTTGTTCCTATTCAACTATATATAAATATATCGGAAATTTGATTAAAAATCTAAATAAAAGTTCCATATAATTAATTCTGATATTTATTTTATCATAGCGTAGTAATCCGAATGATCTATAACTATTTAAAGTTATATATAATTATATTTTATATGCCCTAGAAAAGTTCTATTAAACATTAATGTATTAAAATTATATCATATGTCATTCTACGTTTGAATATAATCTACATTCTATTAAAATTTAGATAAAAGATATTAGGAGCTATGGAAATTATTTTGTAAAAGCACAAAAATTTCAATATCATGTCCTAGGCAATTTGTTGGTTTTTACTTTTTCTTCCTGATTCTTTGAAACTAATTCGATTAAAGTTACCTCAGTTTGAAATTGATACACTATCATGTGTAATTCAGGTTATAATTATTTTTAAAATTACAATACTTTTTAGAAATAAATAACCCATTAAATGAAATTATTTTTAAATAAAGTTTTCATTGTACGTGGAATATGATTAATTGCAATTACATAACTTTTAACTCTTATTATATAGTAGAGCATTGATGATTGGATAATTACAAGTTTTCAACATAAATTAGAATAACATTAATATTTAATTGTCATATAATATAATCAGTAATTGTGAAAAAAAATTAAAAAATTCTAATTGATCAAACGGAAAACGTAGTGGTCGCAGCGCAGTACAGCAATAAATAAGGACCCTCACCTCTGTCTAATAAACTGAGGATTCAATTCATCGAAAAATGGAGAAGTCAAAATATGTACACGTTGATTCGGATATTATTAAATATAAAAACAAATATTTTTCCATGGCTCTCCAGTATTCTAGAGATGCTATGTGTGCTTTTGCAATTATATCTTGTAAGATAGTCTAAATAACAAGTTGTCGTATCTACCGAAAAATAAGAAACAAGTTGTCGTACCTTCCGGAAAAAAAAAAAACCGTTGTGGTGAACTCGTGAATGGACTGCTACAAAAGTCAGAAGTCAGAGTCAGAACAGTCCAACGCCCAACCACCCGTGGGTCACTCGATCCTTACATTTATGATAAGATTTCTCCCTCTCTCTCTCTCTCTCGACCGACTTGAGGAAATTGTTTTTTCTTTCCTTTTTTATTCGAACTTTATTATAGAATTTTATTCACACATTTCAGTATTCTCCCTCAAAATTAGATTATTACATTTCAATTCAATAGTTGATCTTTTAGTTCATCTAGAACTTGTATTAGTTAGTAGGAGTGTTCCAGGCTCTATCTGTTAAGTTGCTTATTCATTTGTTAGTATAAATTATTCCTCTCCAACTCTGCTTTGCCTGACCTTTCTTTGTTGAACATGCATATCTGGTTAACTAAAATTTTTTAATTTGTTATCTTTATTTTAAAAATATATATTTATTAATGATTTTATTTTTATTAATATTAATATTTTAATAATTAAGCAATATAGGGAGAGTAGTAAGGAGCCTTCATAGGCCAAGTAATTTAAGGAATAAATTGAACCAATTGGATATTAAAAATATCTTTAATTTCAAAAAAATTAAGTGAAAAATATAATATGTAATTAATAAAAACAAATTTAAGTAAAGGACAAATCAAATTACAAGATTAAGAATCACTTAATAACAAAATTTTGAAAAGCCATGTAAATTTTTCTCAAGGTGAGTTGGGTGAAAATTTATGGCTCTCTCTTTGGTTCTCAAGTTTAGGTCTCATGCTCATTCTTTTCTCCTATGTTTGCCCTCTAATGGCTTATCTCTGATTTTTCTTTAGTTCTTGCATTGCTTCTCCCTTAGCTACATATCATTTCCCATTTCTTGATTCTAATTCTTAGTTATTTCCTTTTCTTTCTTCATTCCATCCTTCTCGTTCTCTCTACATGGTCAAGTGTAATTTGGGGATTCTATTTTTTATTCTTCTCAGTCCTAAACTTACTATTTGGAGAATGACTTTTTGAAACTTTCTCTTTAACATTTGTGCATGCTTCTTATTTCATTCTTTGTAGCTAACACCAACGATTCTTAATAGGTTCTTAGCTCCATCTCACTTATGAAGTGTCACTTAAAAAAAATTCTTATTTTTACTTATTTTTGGGCCCTCACAAAGAATAAAAATAAACAAAATATAGACCCTTTTGTTGTTCTTTATGAAGTCAAGAGTAGTTTCTATTTTGTTTCATTTTATTTTTTATAAAAATAAAAATAGGCCCTATTTTATTATTTATAAGGATGAGGCCTGGGCAGGTGCCCGCCCTGCCCATGCCCAGGGCCGGCCCTGCTTTTACCCTCTTTTTTTGCCCTTTATTGAGCTCCTCTGTACCTCCCCATTGGTTCAATTTACTAGCTACTATTCTACTCCCAGCCTATCTTCTCAACATGATCTAGTTTATTAGACTTAATAACTCGATACCTCTTTCTCCTCCCATCCATTGGTTATTCCCTAGCCTTGTGTTTCTTGAATCACCTCTAAACCTTAAGGCAATCCACAAGCCTTTGAACTAGAAGTTTGATCTTGGAGACTCATCCTCAACTTTCTTCAATATCTCCCCCAAACTGTTAAATTGGGCTTCTTGTTTATATCACCTCTATTGGAGGTCATGAAGGAGGGGGCTAATGCTTGGGTCTTTACCACTGCCGAGTTCTTAATGGGAAAGAGATTATCCTTCTCCCTCCTTAAGGTTTGGGCTATGAAGCTATGAAAGCTATAAAAGTGTAAAGGGCTGGTTGAAGTGATATTAAATGTAGATCAATTAATCCTATTCAAGTTTGCTGCTAAGGAGAAAACTTTACAGATCATTGAAGAAGGTCCTCGACACTTTAACATTTTGCCTATATTCTTGAAAATATGGAAACCATAAATCAAGTTAGGAGATATAACGTAGAAGATAATCCCTTTGTGGGTGAATTTTTACCAAATTCCTTTAGAGTTTATTAAGGGATTAAACTTGTCAGTATGTTTTCTTGGCAATATAATCTGTATGGATGAAGCCACTTCCACTAGGAAATGAGTTGGTTATTGTAAGGCCCTAATATATACCCTAAAAGCATTATATTATTTCTAAGGTGTATTAATTAATGAATATAAAGAATTAAGTGTATCTAACCGTAGTACAGGACATAATGGTAATTAATTAAAAGACAGGGGTAAATTGGTAATTATTCATTTATGTATAGACATGAATAATTATATGTGAGTTATGGACTAGAATGAAATCAATTGATGAGTTATATGCCAATGTGGGAATTAAAGGAAGAAGAAGGACCAAATGTGCAATTTTGCCAAAAATCAACATATGGACTAATGAGATTGAAATATGTGTGTAAGACTAGAAACTTTTGGAAGTGGGGAGTACAAGAGTGGGGAGAGGGACATGTATGGAGTGTTTAAACTCCATAATATTCTCTTCTCATGTCCTTTCCATTCCATCTCCTTAATCTCATCATTTTACATAAGGAATCAAGCTAATCCTAGGTGAAAATCAAGGTAAAAGTTTGCAGTTTTTCTTCTCATCTTCATCTTATGAAAAGCTAGACTTATAAGGTTAGATATAGGATTGAGATATGTATTTGTGGTGTTATAGTTGGTGAAACAAACAAAGGAAATGGGGAAGAGTACTAAAAGAAGAGCTAATTGGCAAATTTCAAGGTTTGGGACTCCACTTAGTTAATTACTATATTTGTGTATGTCTGAATATGTACAAAGATTGATTTGGGCATGGAATGGTTGCTGGAATGGTGATTTGGTGTTACTTTGCATGAACTGGTTAAATATGACAAGAGAGAGTTACATTTAGTGAAATTCTGTCTTAGGTTCTCGGTTCACTCGAACTAGTCCTATTTTTTGGTTATAACTTAGCCTATAGACCTCCAAATTGGGTTATTTAAATTGGAAATGGAATTTAATACATAGAAATAAAATTATATGGAAGAGAACTAAACTTAATTCTGGCTGTAAGATATTAGAAATTGAGATAAAAAATGATGACCTGATGTTGCCTCTATATTAGAGCAGCTTGTGATGTTTGGTGTTTATCTCATATTAGGTCTCATGCTCATTCTTTTCTCCTATGTTTGCCCTCTAATGGCACATCTCTGATTTTTCCTTAGTTCTTGCATTACTTCTCCTTTAGCTACATATCATTGCCCATTTCTTGATTCTAATTCTTAGTTATTTCCTTTTCTTTCTTCATTCCATCCTTCCCATTCTCTCTACATGGTCAAGTGTAATTCGGGGATTCTAATTGTTTTATTCTTCTCACTCCTGAACTTACAATTTGGAGAATGAATTTTTGAAACTTTCTTTTCAACATTTGTGCATGTTTCTTATTTCATTCCTTATAGCTAACACCCATGATTCTTAGCAGATTCTTAGCTCCATCTCACTTCATAAAGTCTCGCTTTTACACTCTTCTCTTCCCCCCTTGTTGAGCTCCTCTATACCTCCCCCTTGGTTTAGTTTACTAGTTCTTATTCCACTCCCAACCTATTTTCTCAATATGATCTATTTCATTAGACTCAATAACTTAATACCTCTTTCTCCTCCCATCCATTAATTATTCCCTAACCTTGTGTTTCTGGTGTCACCTCTAAACCTTATGGCAATCCACAAACCTTTGAACTTGAAGTTGGTTCTTAAAGACTCATCCTCAACTCTCTTTAATATCTCCCCCAAACTGCTAAAGAGGGCTTCTTGTTTGTATTATGTCTATTAAAGATCTTGAAGGAGGGGACTGAAGCTTGGGTCTTTACCATTATCAGGTTCTTTATGGGAAAGAGATTATCCTTCCTCCTCCTCAAGGTTTGGGCTATGAAGCTATGAAAGCTATAGAAGTGTAGAAGGCTGGTTGAAGTGATATTAAATGTAGATCAATTATTCCTATTTAAGTTTACTTCTAAAGAGAAAACTTTACTTCCTTTAGATTGTTGGTCTATTAAAGGATTAAGCTTGTCGGTAAGTTTTCATGGCAATATAATTTATATGGATGAAGCCACTTCCATTAGGAAATGAGTTGGTTATGCTAGGTTAGACATAAGTGTGTATTTAAACAACATACTTCTAGTGGAATTCCTATCCTTAAATTGGGAGAAAAGGACATTTTGATCCATGATAACGTAAAGGTTTCATACTGATGGAGTCCATTGTTGCTTCATATGGGAAAGCTTAAGTCCCATAAGCAAGAAGTTCAAAACTAGATTTTGTGAAGAGCTTATGAACCATAGTAGCTTAGCTAGTTCTACCCTACATGAATTAATGAATTAACATTACAAATAAGATAACCATGTTTAGTAACTAATACTAAACAATGTGAAAGAAAAGTAAAAAGATTGATCTTAACCATAAACATACATAAAGAAGTAGCTTCTTTAAGCTTCTCATCTTTTAAATTAGCAAGATTTACAATCCCTCTTCTAGTTTTCATGTCTTCGCAATGTAAATATATGCCCTTATCATTGTCTTTATTCTTAACACCACCTTTTGGCTTTGTTACTTTAGAAAAGCCTTCTGTTTCTTATTTTTATTCTTCTTAGAGCTCTTTTCGTTACATTTCGAAGAATCATCAAAAAGAACATAATTGAATTCCTCCTTATGGGATCCCTATTTAGTCTTTAGCATATCTAATAGTGAGTAATTCATAATCAACTGTGAAAAGCTTAGAGTAATGTAACATACTGAAATACCAAATAAATGCTTAACCCTTAATTTATAACATAACCAAAATGATTTCATTTTTCAATACAGTCAATAATCTTTAGTACATGTAATTCAACTGAAAATCCTTCTACCATCTTACATTGATTTAATGCTCTAGAAGTCTTATAACATTCCACTTCACTTTTTGTACCAAAAAACTCCTTGAGATACATTATTATAGCTAGAGATCTATATTTTCATGCTCCTTCTAAAACTTGGAAGATAAGCTAGCTAATATCACATATTTATTATTGTGATTATGCTCGAAATAATTCCTATACCCAGTATCAATTAGTGAGAGAGAAATAATAATAGCAAAAAAGTACACAAGAATTTACGTGTTTTGGTTATAAAGTCTACGTCTATGGCTAAACGATCAAAGGAATGTGACTATATATGTGAATCAAGACGATTACAATAGTGTTACTCAAATTACCTCACTAACTAATATCCCAATACACCCAAAACTCACTCTTACTTAAGGCTTAATTTATTACCTTAAGAGGACTCTCTACCTTACTTGTTGTTTTCTCTCAAATGAGAAATCTCTATTTATAGGAGAAACTATGGACAAATTTGTGGCAAGAAATTTGCCATGTGACAGTCAATCTTGTCCACTCAAAGTGGCAAACAAATAGCCACTTACGTGGTACCACACATTTAAGCAAATAATGGTAAGTAAGTTGGCCAACAATTTATGATGGTAGACAAATTGATTTCTTTTGTACTACCATTGATAATTCAAGCCATTAACTCAACATTTATCTTGTTCTAAATCATCAATATTACGTTAACATGGCTCTAATACTTTATAAGCTACATCTGTACCAAACTTTGGTGGAAGTGGAGTGTCGAGAACATACAATTTCTTTTCTCACCTAAAAACACTTTTCAAGCTTCGAAATCATTTCATTAAATTGCATCCACTAAGCTTATTAGCATTTAAGATGCTTATTAGGGATAGATCAGTATTCATCTTCTTCTCTCAACTAAAAGACATAACAAAGCAAGTTTTAGTTTATGCCATAAAATCGAATAAGATAAGGACTTTAATAAATATTTTATTATTCCAATTATTTTATTTTTAAAAAATAATTGATCTTAAGTTTACCAAAAATTAGGTAGATAACAACTTTATCAATCATATCTTATATGACTCTTTGATTCATTAGGTGACAAAACTTTGCCAAAATATATCTTATATATTATTCCTAAGCTTGTCTCTAAATTCATATGATTATGAGTTTGCTCATCCAAATCATATAAATTTAGTTAAGTAGGATCAATTCATTTATGATAAAACATATTCAGGTGAAACAAACCTTGAATTTCTTACAAGCATTAAAATAAATATAACTTTGGTTTTATTCTTAAATAAGGGAAGTCAATAAGCATGTTCTTAACATGTAAATATTTAATTGAGGGATTTACAATTTCAAAAATTTTGGTCTCATAAAAAATATAATCTCATTACATTAATTTCTAACATAATCAAATTATGAAAGAAATCCTTTAAAATCTTTTGCTCGATTCTAATTATTGATTTGTATAATTCAATTCTTTGAAAATTAAATCAAATTCCAAAATATTCCTAATAAAAACAATCCTTTGAATTTTTTTTCAAACATTTAGTAAAACATTTCTTAAATTTTTTTTGAACTTAGATCAATTAAATCAATTTAAATAAAATTAAGGCTTAAAACAAATAAAAATTAAAATGAAAAAGGTGTAGGGACTGTTTGGTGCATGAACTGCACGCACTAAAGAATATGTAACATCTGTCCTTTAAACACTAGCCCTATAAAAAGTACATGTTTACACGTGTCCCGTTGTTTTTGTTTTTGCATATTAGGGTTTCATCCATTTTTGTCGCCTTCTCCTTCTAATTCACATGGTCTCCACCTCTTGGTTTTATGTCATTATAGCCAAAGGTTTCTGATAACTCTTATCCCATCTATGTTGCTTCTTTCCTAGCCATGGTTTCCCTATTAACCATTGTGCCTTTATTGCTTCTTCTCTAATGATTCAGAGGCCATCAACCAGTAGTAACAGTTGCTACTGGTGACAAAAAACTCTTCACTGGCACTTACTAGTGACGCTGGTGTTGACTTAATGGCATTAGGGATATTTCATACATTCCCAATGCTTACTTTCAACCCATCACTAATTAAATAACATATTCAAGATAATCATTCAACCACGCAAACATAGAACTTGAATTGAACACAAACAATTCCTATTTCATTTTAGAGTGGCATGCAAAATCGTTTTCCAAAACATAATTAACTAGAAGTTGAAAGCAAAGGGGAGTAAGGACATACAAATTTGTTTTCCAAAAATAAAGAGATAAGAGGGAGATGTGATATTATTCATAAATATTAGAATAGTTATTATAAAAGCATAATATAAGCAAAGGAGGCACGACATAAAAATTTCTAGAAAACATATTTGGGAATTAATTAAATCATAAACCCTAATTCATTAAAACATGGTTTTAACCCTTGATTTTTATCAAAACAACAACAATCAGGCAATTAATTCAAGTTAAACAATTAAAGGAGGCTTTGATACCACTATTGGAAACCAACCAGGATCAAATCACAGGATGCAATAAAAAATAAAATTTTGCAGTTTCCAATTAGATCACAATAAATGAATAACTTTAAAAATATGAACCATAAAATAAAGTAACATTGCCTAGTTTTAAGTTCCTATTGAAACCTTTTTAATGTGTCAACCACGAGCTATTCACACATCTAACCTCCACTGATTTCTACAGAGTAGTAAAAAGACACTAAGTGTAACATCCAATTTTCTATACTAAGGGTTAGGACATAGGATCCTAGACCATGGTACAAAAGAAATAGCATTGAGAAATTTATGAACTACATTGCATTCACATGCATATCATTAGCATAAACACATGAATATTGAATGTACACATTGCAAAAATAATAAATGCACTCATTTGACTTTTTTGGGGTATGAATGATTTAAAATGTTTATGATGTGAATTGTGAATTTTTATATCTTGAAATTTGGTTGATGGATTATAATTAGTGATTTAGAATTTAGTTGTTATAATTGGGAGATTTATGAAATTATGTGTATTTTTGGACTAGGACGAATGCCAAGTGACAAGACAAATTGATAGATGGTATTAGACATAGTTGACAAATGGTAATAGAAACAAATGACACATAGCATTAGGATTTATTGACATATGGCATAGAAAACTGGGTGACAAATGACTTGAAAATTTAAAGACAAATGGACTGATTATTAAGACTCATATGATAGCTTAAGTAAAAGACATTTTACTTGGTCCTTAAATTGACAAGTGTTATGACTCACCAAGCATTTACCCACCATATGTTTAAACCATCTCACAACACTTACACTTGAAAGACCATCTTTTCTTACTTTTGCTAAATGCTCTCATCTTCTTCATTTTCTTCTCTCCATCTCACAACATTCACAACCCGCACTCACCATCTTGAGTTTTGTTAATATCCTACACAAGCCAATACAATGAAATTTTGTTGTCTTCTTCATGTTGATGAAAACCTAAGCTTTTTCCACCTTGAATGTTGATGATCGTGTGAGCTTGAAGGGGCTAGGTTAACCAACAATTTGAAGAAATTTGGAGTAAACATGTAAGTAAGATATTGTTCTTCATGGATTGTGTTAATAGAAGCATTTATGATGACAATTTAGGGGTAGATTGATGGTGATAATGGTGTTAATAAAGTGTGCTAAAATGTTGATGATGAATGTATATATTGATATTCTATTTTTGTGTAGATGATAAACCATAACTTATGAGTTATAGTATAGATAATTTTGAGATGGAAATTGAGGTGATTTTGATGAAGAAATGAAGTAGAAATGATGAACTATGTATAAGATGTGTTGGATACAGTATGTAGAGGTTTAAATCTGGAAAATTGGAAGGAGATGAGTGATGAAATTTTCAGATTGCATAACCCACAATCGTGGGACATGCAAGGAAATGGTTGGAATTTTTCAAACAGCTTAACACATGTTCGTGGGAAGGGCTCCATGATTGTAGGAAAGGCCTTTAACGTGAATACTTCTTTCATATGTGATAGATGAACCAACTAATGATAAGTTATCTTTCTATGGTGTATTTAGATTTGATTGAGGCTTGAAATGAATCTAGTTTGATGCTTGAAAAGTTGACAAAGTGTTATGTGATCTAAAGGATTTGAGGAAGGTATATTAGGTATGAATGAATGAAAATTTAAATATTGAGTGATGATTATAATGTTAGAAAAGGGATTGATGAATTTATAATTGAAGAGTTTAGAATAATCAAGTTTCTTTGAGGTGTGGACCTAAGTGAAAACTAGACATATTTAAGTTATAATGGTTTGAATAATTGAAACTTATGATTAAGGACACATACCCGGGAAAGTCATTGAGCATGCATTGAAAATAATACATATATATAAGTGTATGATTGAATACTTATGTGATTGAGCAACTTAGTAATGTGTACAAATATGTGTATTACATGAATGCTCAAGTCGAATGCCAACATCTAGAGATTACCGGTTTGTCAAGGCAATAACTATCTGGAGCTTACTGTGAGTCAACCTAGATATTTCTCACCAGGATTGATTTATTTCTGTATAAAATGCAATTATTAGCCTGTATCTGATGTGATTGTGATAATGATTTGATTGTGATAATTCTGGACATTGATGGTCTGAGGAGTTTGATAATTGAGATTGCATTGGAAGTGATTATAATTGAATGTGAATCTGAAAGAAATAAGTATACTCAACTAAGTGTTGAATACCAGACTGAGATCTGATGAAAATGTGAAAGTGATTGTACATGATGAATCAAAGTGATTGATTGCATATAATGTGAATTAATGCATATCATTAGATTGAAATGCATGATTAGATAAAGAAAGTTGTGCCAGAGTGGCCAGTGAAAAAAAGAGCTTAAAGCTCATAAATGTGTATAAAGAGCCACAGGCATAGTATTAAAATGATCCCAGTATCCACAACAGATACAGGACAGTTATAAATAAGCCCCAATATCTATAATGGATACGTGACATTTAAAAAGGTACTTGGTCACAACAAAGTAACAATGAAAGTGAGTCACACGTGCATTGCATATATAAATTGATATGTATTATATGAATGTTTGAAATAAATTATTTGATCTGTTCTGAATTTGAAATGTAAAATAATGTACACAATTGTATTTGATGAAATTTGAGGATATATGAAGTGATGTTCATTATATGATGATATGATTTGTCTGTGAATTTGGAATGTGAACTGTCTTTGTGTTCGATATGAGTGAGCACATCAATGATGGTTCACTCATTGAATTCGTAAAACTCGTCAAAATTGTAAATATTGATTTTTAAGTACGAGGGAGACATAGTTCCTAAGGTAAAACTAACAAAAGTCTAGTTCTATCCATTTTGGAAGTAAAGAATAGCTCAAAGATCGGTCAGCTGATACTGAGGAGTTTAGATAGAATGTTTTTGTATAGTTCCTCAATCATGTAAAATGTTATAAACGAGTAGTAAACTCTTTTATGTTCTGGTATATATAGATTTTGTAGTGAAATACTACAATGTAAACTATGTTTTATGAATGAAACAAGGAATTGAGCTTTTGAATATTGTTTTATATATATGATTCCATAGAAGTGGAAGAGATTACTCTAACATGCCGCTTTCATAGGGTTTGTTCTTAAACATCCTCAGGATGTTCGGGATTATGCTCCCTGAAGGTGGTGTGTTACAAGGTTTTTGGTATTAGAGCATGGTTTGACTTCTATAGGGACATATATAAGCATATAGACATGATATATAGTGAGAGATTCTGATAGTGACCACGATTATTGTTTATTATGGGTCATCCGTTTTAGGAGATCGATTCACAGAATCAGCTGACCTAGAGTCTGTAGGAGCCAATAGAGAGTCTCTAGTACTTCAATCTGATCAAATCCCTCAGAGAATCCCTACGAGGAGAGAAAGGAGGTTTGATAAACTTAAAAAGCAAGGGGTTGTGGATTTCTACCGAAGTACAGACCTTGCTGAGGCAGAAGGATGGTTAGAGAGAACTGAAAAGGTATTCGATCAAATGGATTCTGAGTCAAATGAAAGGGTTGACTACGTAATTTTGTTACTGCAAAGTCCAGCGTATTAGTAGTGGAAGACTGTTCTCGATAGTACCACCAGGCCTTGTAGTTTAAAGTGGGAAGACTTTTTGAATATCTTTAAGGAGAATTACATACCGATGATCTACCTGGATAGGAAGATAAAAGGGTTCTTAGATCTGAAGCAAGGAAGTATTACTGTAGCTGAATATGAGATAAGATTCAATGAGTTAACGGGATATGAAACTGCACTGATTCCAACTAAGGAAGACAAGTGTAGGAGGTTTGAAGACAGATTGAATATGGAGATTAGGACGAGGTTGACTATCACTAATCTGAGTAGTTTTGCGAAACTATGAGCTGCCTCGATCCGAATAGAACAATTGTTGAAAGATGGACAAGGAGAATACAGAGAGGAGTTTAGAATGAAGAGACAGGGTGAGTCTCAAGTCAATTTTGGCAGAAGATACAGTAAATGCCAGAATATATCATTTCGACGACTGACTAAATTGATGTAACATCCCCTCACCAATAGGAAGGGTAATTTGGTAATTTAGCACGGGTTAGGAGTGTTTAATATGGCATTGAAATATTCATGCATTCATATATGCACATGAATAAGAAATAGTGAAT
>JANZXP010000009.1:4682312-4693932 GCA_027576715.1 Erythroxylum flavicans
CACGATTTTCTTCTTCTTCTTTCTTATTCAAGACTACATTTTGTCTTGATTTTCCAATTTTACCCTTCATTTGTCTTGTTCTTCCAATTTTGCCCTTCTTTTAATGTAATGTCCCTTTTGCCCCTTCTTTTGTCTCTTATGACCATTACACTAATGTAATTCTAACATCTCTAATTAATAACTCTAATTTCTATTCATGCTTGCTAAATTAATGACTAAATTCTAGGAAAATAAATAAAATAAATCAATGAATAAATAGATAAATAGATAAAATAAAAGCAAAAATAAAAAAATTGGGGTCCAAAACCTGCAACCTAAACCACATTTCTTTAGGGTTCCCAGGTTCATAGGAAAGGGAAGTGAAGAATTCTAGAGTGAGCACCTGATAAACAAGAATTTGGAAGTGTATGAACTTTGCCCACTGAATTCTTTTTTCTAAGTTATCTATCCTATCGCGTAGTTTTAGCCTATTAAGTGTATCAAAATCAAAATATTTAGGGACTACAATTTGTTTAGCATTGAGGGATTCAAAATGATTACCTTCCTCCTTTGTGTAGATCGAGAAGGGTGCTCTGAAGTCCACTGCTCTGTTCTTTCTCCCTCTTCCTGAGAATTGGTTCCATCTCGGTAATTAATTGCACCTTGCTGTTTGCTTAATGTGCGGCATACTGGCTTGCGAGTCGGTAGAAGTTGGAAGAAATTTGGAAGTTTAAAATTTGGGTAGAGAGAAGTGGCAGTATTTGGAGGTTTTAAATTTAGAGAGAAAAAGTAAAAAGGAATGTGAGTGAAAAAATGAAGTTAGAACTTAATATGTCGGTGATTGGAAGGTAAAATGGTAAATTTTGACTTAAAAATCACATGTCCCCTTTTTACATCATGGCCTGCAATTTTACGCCAAATTTTTTTATTTCATTCTTCTTCACTTTCCAAAGTCACTTCTTAATTCTTTGTGGCCCTTTCATCTCTCCTTGCTTACTTCCTCAATCATTTAATTAATAAAGAAGTCCTATAACTTCCTGATTTTATTTGGAAATGAACTAACCTAACTGTGGAATTCAACTATCTAGAAATAAAAGGCAATAACATCAATTTAATAGTCCATCGGTTGCCTCTCATGCAACACTTCTTTTAACATCAGTAGCTCGACGCTCTATCATTGGAAACTCAACCAAGATCAATTATAAATAACTTGCTTCTACCTTTTTTGCTCAACATCTGCCTTGTAGCCTATAAGTAAGTTACAACCCGCAAAAAAATCAAAAGGACAATATTGATAACACTATGAATAAACTCCTATGGATGAGAGAGCTTCGGTAGAGACTTGCCTCAATTAAAAACACATGTTTAGAGTCTTGGGAGAGGTAGAGATTAAAGGCTTTTCATTCACAATTAGGAAAAGTTCACATCAATGTTGGATTTTCTAGATTCGGGCAAAGAAGAGGAGGAGCTTTTGCAAATATTGATTTTCAGGTTCGAGAGAGACATAGTTCCTAAGGCAAACTAGCAGAAGTCTTGTTCTGTCCATTTTGGAAGTAAAAAATGGCTCAAAGGTCGGTCAATTGATACTGAGGAGTTTAGATATAATATTTTTGTATAGCTCCTCATTCATGTAAAATGTTGTAAAAAGGTAGTACACTCTTATATTTTTGATATTGTATATATGAATTTTGAAGTGAAATGCTACAATGTAAACTATGTTTTATGAATGAAATGAGGAATTGAGCTTTTGAATATTGTTTTATATGTATGATGCCATATAAGTGAATGAGATTGCTCTAAAATGTCGCTTTCATAGGGTTTGTTCTCTAATGTCCTCAGGATGTTCAGGATTATGCTCCGTGAAGGTAGTGTGTTACACTAAGCTCTTTAAAAGGAAATTAGCAAGAGTGCTAGATGCCTTATGCTTATTCCTATAAATAGGAAAAGCTTTATATTTTAATTTTTATTAAAATTAAATATTTCAATTATAATTAAAGTCAAACTCTAATTATAATTTAATTTAATTTTAATGAAAACAAATATCTCATATTTGATCTCTAAAGTTTATCAAATTTCACAATTAAGTAAAACTTAATAGAAATTCATTTTTTTCTTTTAAACTACTTTTTATGTGTGACTCATTAGGTTCCTAATATTTTGGAAATGATTATAAATTATAATTATAATTAATAATTAGAATTAGGTAAATTAAAACTCTTTTTAATTTATGTTTAATTCTCAAACCAAAAAATTTATAATCATAGATCAAGATTGAAATCTAGCAATATGTTATGACCATTCAAATATTGAGAATGTCAATGTGGTTTTACTTAATTTATGTAGACATAGTTATGATCTATAATTTAATTCTTTTGTTATCTAATGTTCCAATTGGATAAATTATGGACATAGTATCTATCTACTCTTTTGAATCCAATCATATGCATCCTTTCTAATTAATAATTGATTTATAATTTATTTTTGAAAACACCTTTTCAAAATATCAATTCACTCTGGCCATAGAATTCATTAATACTAATTAAGAACAGTAGGACATTCTCTCTAATTATTTTAGAGTTATGAATTCTTTGTTGATTTACTCAACTATATCGATATGATTCATATTATATCTAAGTACTATCGACTGAGCTACCCTAAATATGATAGATAATAAGTATCATCAAAACATAATAATTCTCACATGAAATAAATTGACAATTTCAAGTCTAAGGATTAATTGTACAACCATCATATTGAGAAAATCCACTGACACATTAGTAATATTCAATTTAGGATCCTTATCATCGGGTCATTTTTGAAAATTTATTCTCTAATAAGCACCTACACGTTTATTTAAGTATCTCCATATTTTAATATATGAGATCAATTACTTTTTTATAAAAAAGTAACATAACGTATGTTAGTTTTATCATTTTATTAATATCCTGTTTTAATGAAACTACAACTAGGAACTATTTAGAAGTAATACATAAATGTAAATTCAATATCATAATTTTGATCTCATTATAATTTCAATTTCATAATAATTATTCTAGGGACTTACATTTAATATTAAAACATCAAATGTGATTAACATAATACATAAAGATTAAAAATGTATTAACTAATTAAAATGAAAATATCATACATAAAATTGCAACCAACTAATTGACTGGAAGAACATAAACTAACAATAATTAATTTATTCAATATTAATTATGATGGTAATAAAAACCACTAAAATGATAATTCCCCAACTTTTTCCGATTTACTTATCAAATATGTCGAAATCCAGCCACATGGATAAGTAAACAAGAAAATTAGAAGGCATGGATAGGACGACTATGCTACAAGTTCTTATGCTTGGTTTGTTAACATACGAAATAAAAAGCCGAAACTTAATTGGGATTTGAGTTGAAAATATCAGATTCGGATTAGTTGAGCCTTTCGGGTCTAAATCCAGAATGAAACTCAATTAACTCATATTATATCCATTGATTTCTGGTCTGGCCAAGTCGACCGTGGACCTGATTGATCATTGATATCACTAGTCAACATAGTCAAACTCATCCAATAGCTTAAGGACGTATAGAAACACAATAGAAAGTTGTTCTAGATCATGGATGCTAGTTTGCACACATGGGAATTGATCTACTATTGTGGTTGGACCGATATAAGTCCAAGTCTGAACAAACAGTACAAGGCAATCGGATCAGATACAGATTCTGCTATGACTAGAAAACTGAGTAACTAGCAGTCAGTTGAGCCTGAAGAATGCCATCATTGGATTGTAGACAAGTTGGTTGGCGTTCACGCCAAAAACAAAATCAACATGAGCATATTCTTCTACATATTGTATCACCAGCTTGTCTTTGTCATGATCTTTAAGGTTGCCTAGTAGAACCTGCACGTCGTTTACGTCGGCCAACGTGTCCTGCCCTCCATAGGCAAGATAAAGAGGAAGATCTTTTGGGACATTTGTCATGTAGTAGATAGGAGGAGTTGGCTGCTGGTAATGGTTCATGTTGTCATCTTTATTACCGTAATCGTACATGTTTATGTTTCCTGTTTTAATCACTATTGACAAATCCACAATATGAGCATTATGATGAGAAAAGCTCACATTGATTCTACTAAAGCAAAATTGATGTGTCATTTTTTAAAAATATTTTTTGGAATAATTGACATATGATCACCAATAACTTGACAGCAAGAACAAATAAATTTTGTTGGTAGCCAGCAGATTGTGTTGGTAATGGCTAAGAAATTCCATTTGTCATGCACTACAAGAGTTAAAGAACCAGGAATGAAGACACTTACTCTGACACAAGTGGATTACATTCTTTGTGGATGTTGGCTGAGGTTCATTATTAAGGAAAGCATCTATCTTGGAATTATTAACACAGCAAGTTGGGCCTGTAGTAATGAACAGCCATGACAATTTGATGAATAATAGAAGGATAAAGATATTTTCATCATGAAGCGACAATGACATAATCAAGTACCAGTAAAAGCAGGCATTAAGAAGGAACAATCAGCCCCGGTTGTTTTGCAGGCATCCTCGATCAGCTTTGTTACAGCCTGCCTGTTCATTTGAAAAGTCGAGTAAGTATGCAAAAGGTATTGGGTTGTCCATAAGAAATGTAAGAAATTTTGCTTTATTTTGTTTTCTCACTCTCCGGGGACGAATTCTCGGAGGCCCAGCCAATATAAATCCTGCCAAGTACACGAAAATTCAACACCAGTTTGTAAAGACAATTAAAAATATATTAAAATGGATTCTCCTTCACAAAAATAGATCACTTGTCATACCGTTGCTAACAGCATGTCAGCTGCGACTTTTATAAGCGGAGATCTAATCTGATTGAGATGGGCAATTGGGCAAAGTAAAGCAGCTGATCGTAACATATGCTGCAGTTGTCCCCGTGAAACGGCAGCTAAAGCAATTAAAGTTCCCTGAAATCCCAAGTAATCAGTTTTTCATTTTCAATAATTATCAAGAGGTGATATCCAGAGATTGAACCACTACCAGGGAATGTCCAACATAGTGAAGCTTTTGTGCTGTTTGATCATGCACATATTGGACTGTAGCAGGAAGATCAAAAGCAACCAGCTCATCCCATGACCATTCCCAATACGCCTGCGGAGTAAAGAAGGATGAAATTGGTAACAGAAATTTCCAGGAATAATGCAGGAAGGAAAATTATTTGACATCGAGGTTACAGAATCATCAGGGCTAAGTGATTTGTGTGCCATGCTGCAGATCGTCCCGCGAGTGTTGGCAATCCAAACATCATAACCATTATCCACCAATATAAATGCTAGAGATTGGTCAGGAGAATTCAGCAACCATGTTCCACCATCCTGACATTACATGTTACATTTGGAGTTCTGATAAGGGGATCATTTTCAATAGGTTATTTCAGTTCATCTTTATAACGATAAAGTTAGTTGAAATGCTACTAACAATGAATATCCCATGTTGAAGTAGAACTGGTGGCTTGTTTGCCTTCTTTCCTGACCGTGAAATCTGCATTCGTTGGACGCCTAGAACATAACCATCCTGCGTTGTTACCTGAAACTCAGCAAAAGTGTGGAAAGAGCTGTAACCATTATCCACAAGTGAGCCATAAAGCACGCATCAAGTAGAACATAGGGTTCAGTACTGTGTGTTCTTGGCAAGCATAGCCTTGTGGTTCCACCATTGCTTTGCAAAGGCTGTAAGAACCAATTGGGGACGGCTCAAACATGTCATCTTGACCTTTACTTTGATATAGTTTTGTTCTTCCTGCCATAGCAGCCCACAAGCAGGATAAGATTATCAGAACTGAAGTTGTTAAACTGCAATCCATTAGAATTTGAATGCTCACCGACCACAATATCGATTGCTAACCCCCTGGACTCTTATAGGGATTCCATAACCCAAATGCAAAATCGAAGAGAATAGTATGGAGTAGAAAATAGTCGTCAACTTTATGTCCAAACTGATACATTGACCATTAAAATAAATGCATCTTGTTAGTCTGCACCAAGACAAAGTAATCAAGACTTCGTTGATGCTACGCTTCTTTCCCAAAGAAGGTATTTTTCCCATATCCTCATATTGAGTAATGTAGTGACGTTGAAAAACCAATTAATCTGTCATTCATCGGAGAGTCCTATTCCTCAATATGAATTCAAATTAAATGAATGTGTCTTAATGGTCAGCAGAAAAGCATTTGCAGATAGTGATAAAAGGGCATTCATACTAGTGACAAACTAGCAATACCACCATCGCACGCTTTGCGGTAACCTAACTGGAGTGAATTGACTTGATTAGTTTAAATTAATAGTCATGTATTGACTTATAAAACCTTTCTTTTTTTTTTTTCTTTTCTTTCTGATATGTTTAAGGGATTTTACAGTCAAACGTTCATACACAAACAAAGGGAGAAAGAGAGTTCATGGAAGGGGAAGGCTATCGCCCTTTCCTGAGAACATCTACAAATAAGCTTCTACAATTTGAATCCTTACAATGATGATTTTTTTTAACATTCTCCATAACTGATCAAATGCAAAATCATTGGTCAAATCCACTAGTTTATCTCCTAACAACTTTCCAGTTGAGCGAAATGCTAGTCGTGTACAGTAGGACAACGGAAATGAGAAACCAAATAATTTGAGATATCTTTCAACTGCAATGATATTAATGCACCAGACTATTGTAAGTCTCAAATGGGATTCGATCACTGTATCCTCACAAAGTTTCTCAAGGACTTCATCTTTGTCAGGAAATTTCAATATTCTGGCCGGCTTACTGATCCCCGGATTCTATTTGACTGATTGTATTAACATGAAAACAAAAGGTAGCACATAACTATATTTTAAGATTAATAAACAAGCTTCAGAATGATGAGACATAAGCTCAAAGAAAAACAAAAATTTGTAATATTGTTAAGGTTAAAACTATAATTAATTCTAATAAAATAAGCTTAATGTGGTCGTTCTCTAATATCTAAGTATTTTTGTGTGCTGCAATGTCCAACTATTAAAGTCTACAAAATCACAATCAAAATCCGTAATATCAAGAAAATACTTCATCTTTGTACTTGCTAATAGCCTAATAGAAAAAGAGTACTTGTATTTTTTGTTAACTGAATCTTTTTGTCGCCTTAATCTAAGCAATTGCATGCTTAAGTGTTTGAAACTAAATTGTTTCCGATATCTTTTTTATTAGTATTATCACAAAATATTACTGCCAATAATCATATTAAACAAACAATTAGTGATACTACACTTAATTCAAAATAATTGTTGCTCTAAATATTATCCTTTTTTCTTTAGATAACATTGTGTACTTCACCACATAATTATCCACATCATCACAATCGTTTTTATACCAAACAAATCTCATTGTCCTCTTTCTCTTGTTCTATCATATGAAATTTCTTTTCGTAAAGAAATCATAAGATTTGCAAAAAAGGTTATACAGTTTAAGAATTTCTTAACAGTTAATTTGGCATAAGTAGTAGTATTTTTCTCTTTCTTTACTTCTATAATCTCACTACAACAAGGTAGTCCTCTAACTATGTTCTTTTGGTGACGACTCTAAAACCATAGCAAGTAAGACTTTGGTGGCGATTTTTGATTGACCTTTTTGTGACATTTTTTAAAATTGTCGCTAAAAATAAGTTTTTAGCAATGATTAAGTGTCATCATCGCCAAAAGATTAGCCTTTGATGACGTTTTTCCATAATCATCACAAAAGGCTTATCGTTTCACGATGGTTTAGTAATATTGTCGCAAAAGGCTTATCCTTTCACTACAATTTTATAAATCGTTTCCAATTGTATGACTTTTGATGACAATTTTTTACATCATCACGAAATGCTTAAGTAACCAAATAACTCACTGTTTTGTAATTATGAATTCACTAATTTTGACTTGATCATTTTATAACTGAACACTATATTGATAAAAGTTAAATTTAACATTATTGACAATGATTATAAGTATAAAAATAAATTTAGCTAACAACAATGTTAAATCGTTTCAATAATTTATGAAACTATAAACTCAAAACTAATTAACATAGATTCATTTTTTTAATTTTTCTCTTTTAAATTATATGATTTGACAATTTTATATAGTGTCACAAAATTTTCAAATATTTTTAACATGAAGTTTATAATAAAATGATATATGATTCTAACAAAAAAAATAAATAATGATAAATGGTAAGTAATATAATATAGTGATATATGGTAAGTAATACAAGATTTTTTTATAATAAATTAACAAGAAAAAATATTGAAACATTATGTACAATAATATGGATTAAAAATATAACAAATAATTTATTCCAACATGACATTTCCTTAAAATGTAGATAAAAGTTTAACTGTATTTTACAAAACATAGTTAAAAACTTTTATCTACATTTCTAGAAACGTATCTAAAAATGTTTGGCTATGTTTTTGGAAACATAATGCAACTTCTAATGTCCAACATAATACAACTTCTATCTTGTTTGATCATATACAAATTCAAATGTAGCAGGATGATCATAGGCAGTAGGACCTAAGAAAACCAATTCTAAATAAAGTGATATAAATGTTAAAATGGTAAAGAGAAGCTACATACTTGAATTGAGAAAAAGGAACAATCGATTTGTCTAGACTGAGTTATATATGACCTCGACTATATTTGGTTCCACGAGTAATGATAATTCATACATTGAAGCCATTATCTACTAAGAGTAGTTTTAAACACTTCTCTTAAAGTAAAAGCAGATAGGTTGTTCTATCTATTGGTTTATAACCTATAGCCAATTGGTTGATTATGGCTTAGTGACAATTATGTAAAGACAATTTTTATCTTATACACATATAGCTGTATATGATTATAAGATTCATATTATAATTATGTACTATCCCTAAATTGTTCCTAGTCACTTTTTTAAGACTGGACATTAATAGAACGTAAAAAGACTATCACAAGTTATGTTTTTTTCTTATGAAGGAAGTAGACGATCTTATAAACTAAAGTATAGAGATACCTAAGTAAATTTGTAGATGCTTGTTAGAGAACAAGTTGCAAAACTGACCCTATATGAGAAATCTATTTGAAACATTACTTATATATTTATGAAAAATCTCACTGTGATGATTGTATAAGTGAATCTTTGAATTGAGCTCTTTAAAGTTATCTTGTATAGTGATTGTTATGTTTTGATATTACTTATGATATATTCTAGTCAATAGTAGCTTAATCGGTAGTTATTGGATATGGATTCGTCATTCTAAACACACGCAAGAGATATTTTTAATTCGAATAAAAAGACAGGGGCCTTTTCAAGTTTAAAACAACAATAAGAGCCTACAAAGCAAGATGGGCCTGTTATACGATAGAAATTTGTTAAACGACAGAAGTCTACTAAAGGACAAATAAGGCAAGTTTATAAGAAAGATCATTCAAGAAGGAAAACATTTAATCTATGATTTTATTTCCATTTAAAAATTAGACTGTTAATAATATAAGGAAATAAATTTGAATTTTTTATATGCTCATCATCAAAACCATTAATAAGCCTAATAGGCGCTAATCTTGATATGAGGATATAAATTGTTTAATTAGATAATTAAAGATAAATTAATGAGTTTAATTGAGCTAATCCTGAATATGATTTAGAGTTATAATTTGTATCTAATGCTGACATATTTAGGAACCTAATATGTTAGACATAAAGAACATGTTGAAGGAAAGTTACTTTTATCAAGTTGAACCTAATCGTAAAGCTTGAGCAACTTTATAATTAAATATGGAATATTAATAAATAATGATTGATATGAAATATTGGATCTTATTTAGACATAACTAATATTTAATTAGAATTATTTCTAAGTCTAATTAAAGTTTAAATAACATTAAAAATTAATTTACTCTAATTAAAGTTCAAATAAAATTAAAATTTAATTTAAAATAAATTATAATAATGTCCAAAATAACTCGAGCTAGTACTCATTGCTTAACCCTCTCTACAATAGTTACATAGTTTATACTTATATTACTACAGTAGTTGAGATAGACCATTTTCAAAAGCAGTTAGAGTGATATACTAATAATATGATTAAGTTTTGAAATAAGATATAAATTATAATTCTTGTTTTATTATTATTTAGGTGTTAATCATTTTATAGAATTTAAAGTGATCTTAGATTTTGAGAATCAAAATACAAAAAAAGAATTGTAATTATTCTGTTACGCATGAGGTTGAATCCCATACTAATTTTATAGGAATGGTATCAGAGCCAACTTTAATTCCATAATTTAATTAAAATATGTTTGACCATTAATAATTAATTTTGGAATTGAAATTGCAATTGTTGCATGATTAAATGTTCTTACAATCTAAAAAGTTTAGAGTGAATATTCTAAAAACCTTTGTAATTTTTGGAATCCAAAAATCTGGAAAATTAAAGGTTAATGTTTAGAATTGTTCTGGTCTGAAAAAGTACAGAATTATGTATACCTTACAAATCTAAAAGGCCTAATCATCAGAAACCTAGAAAAAAGACTGGAATCTGGTAACCTAGACAAATTGATGATGACCTGAGATACCGCCAGCGTATTATGTTGGTAGCTTCCCCGTGAGATATCATCGACATATGCTTTTGGGTTTTGATGGAGGCTGCAACCTTAGAAGCAGTGAGTATCTTTTGCCGATGGGAAGAAGCTGCCTTAGCTGGTGGCGTGACACTGTAGACGTCAACAATGGTTGTTGGTCGTCGAACAGCATGGTTGTTGGTAGTTGGCGACAGCTGTTGGCGCTAGAGGCTTGCAGACGTGACCAACTAGCAACTCCTTAACTAGGGATGGATGGAGTCGACTGCAGTGGCCTCACGAGAGTCAGCAACTGAAAGGACTGTGAGGACAGGAACCAGACACATGGAGACGATTAGGCAGCAGCTATTGGTGCGACAGAACCTCCAGGAGGCGACGATTGTGCATACAATAGATGCAGCGATGAGGACAGCAGCACGGGCAAATGACATAGCAAGGCTAGCAGCAGCACAAAAAAGAGGTACTAGGTTTTGTGTCTTGTCTGTGAAACTAGGGTTTCCTTATGAAGAAGGGATGTGTTCGGCCTTAGGTTTATAGTTATTCAAGATTAGGAATAAGGATTCGTTAACCTACATAAAGAATCACTACAAGAAAACAACTCAATTTGCGACGTTTAAAAAGCGTTATAAAATACAATTTGCGACGTTTTAAAAAACGTCACAAAAAACATCGCGAAATGTGGTGTAGGCTAAAGGTTTCTGTGACGTTTTTCAAAAAACATCATAAAAAACATTGACATTCCACGACGTTTTAAAAAATGTCACTAAAAAATTGATCTTTCCGTAATGTTTCTAAAAAACGTCACGAAAAGTCACATTCCGCGACGTTTTTGAAAGTCACATTCTGCCATGTTTCTAAAAACATTGCAAAAAGTCACATTCCGCGACGTTTTTTCAAAAATAATTTTAATTTACAAAAACATGGCAAATTTTTCGAAAATAAATTTAATTTACAAAAACATGACAAATAGAATTATTTTCTTTTAATTATTATTTTTTCATTTTTTGAAAATAATTTTAATTTAATAATTTTTCAATTT